>SEYY01002764.1:0-2500 GCA_009176605.1 Armadillidium nasatum
GGTGGGAAAGGCCTGTGGCTTATTTGGAATCCACAAGAATTGGTCAAATTTTATAGAAAAAAGGCAGTGTTTGAAAAGCCGAAGATTAAAAAGGAAGTATAAAACCACCCCAATAAACCAATTCCTCACACACTTTATCTCAAAAATGGTCGTAAAATGTATTATAAAAAGGAGAAGCATTAAAAAGCCAATACCGAAAGGAAGCAAATGAGGAAGTTAGAAAAATCAGAGTAAATTGATTTCCGGAAAGAGGGGAGTTCAAAACAGTAATGAATAAGCTTTTCCTTTTAATTGTGATAGCTTCAGATTGACAATATGTTTGGTACTTGTTTAATTATATGTCCCTACATTGATTTTGTTCATTTTTCGTTACAGAAAAAAAAGTAAAAAAATAATAATAACGATAATAATAAGAATAATGATAATCGTAATAATAATAATAATAATAATAATAATAATAATAATAATAATAATAATAATAATAATAATAATATATAATATAATAATAATAATAATAATAATTATAATAATTATAATAAAAATAAGAATAATACGAATGCTGACATACGGTTTGTCGATTATTCGTTACATTGATTAATATTTAATTTTTAATATTCGGTTTAAAATTTCTTTAAATTTTTTTTTTTTTTAAATTTCATTATTACAACTATGGTTCATGTATGACAGAGAAGCATAGTTCTCTGTATGACAAAGAAAACCCCCCCCCTTATCTTCTGACCCGTGAGTGGTGGTGAAGTATAATCGTTATATTTTTACATTGTGATTTGTATTTAAAGGGCAAAGTAAGACAATTAAAAGCCGGAACATATAATTACCAGTGACCATTTATTTATTTAGCCTAATTTATTTATAATATTATTTATTTATTTATAATTTAATTATTTATTTGTTTATAAATATATTTATTAAGTTTATGTTTAATTATATATTAATTTAATTATTTCGTTATGATAGTGATAACTTCATATCTACAATATATTTATTTCCTATTTATTTATTATTTTATTACCTAATTTATTTATTTACTTTTTTATTTTTGTATTTATTATTATATTTATTTATTCATTTATTTTCTATGCATAATTATTTTTTAAGTATTTTTAATATAATATATATATATATATATATATATATATATATATATATATATATATATATATATATATATATATATATATATATATATATATATATATATATATATATATATATATATATAAATAAGCATTATCATTATCATTTTCCTTTGTAATATTCATAAAGTTACCAAATGCCTCCATTCCATTTTGAGTAAAAAGACATCTGCTTTAAAGGAGCAATTAAAACTAAAGCTGAAGAACAATACCCATTAATTAATTGGTCTTAGCAACGCTACCTAAAACTTTATTTATTATAGAAGGATTATAATAACAAGGTATAAAATAAAATAACGTTGAAATATATGTGTATTTAATCTGTGATAAATGAATATAAGTTTATTGTAAATAAATTTACAATTATATGTAATTAGATAAGAGTTTATTTATTACAGAAATAGTAGAATTACAAGGTATATAAATAAAATTTAACATAAGACTATGCATATTTAATCTGTTATATAGGCGTACAGGTTTACCGTTTCTCAAATATAAACAGGTTTATGTATTAAAAAGTTTAGTATAGGTTATAATAATTATATATGCTCGTAATATAGAAATAAAAAAGCGATATAAAACTCCTATGAGAGTTTTTATAATAATTACATCTGTTCTTAATAAAGAAATAAAAAAAAAAAAAACGAAAAAAAAAAAAAAAAAAAAGTTTTTTTTTTTTTTTTAATTAAATAAAACATTTGTCAATCATACAATTTTATATTTTGCTTAGGTCAATATCATACAGTAAAGATTCTACTGAATTGTATTTATTCGGATACAGAAGCAGGGCTTATCTGTAGAAGTAAAACTCAAAGAGAAACAATTGTGCATTTCACATGGAGAATTAATAAGAAAATCTTAAATGCAAGATCTTTTATTTTGCCAAGGTCACAAAAGCTTCTATTTAAGCACATGCAAATGAATAATTTAAAGTAATACGATACCTTAAAAATAAGTATAGAGCCATTCTTTATTTACTAAAAGAAGAAGACGAGGAAGAAAAAGAAGAAGAAATAGAAACAGAAGAAGAAGAAGAAGAACAACAAGAAGAAGGCGTTCGTTAAATGATTCTTTTCAATGAATTAAATCGTTAAAGAGTTCTCTCTCTCTCTCTCTCTCTCTCTCTCTCTCTCTCTCTCTCTCTCTCTCTCTCTCTCTCTCTCTCTCTCTCTCTCTCTCTCTCTCTCTCTTCTGTTACTTTTGCCCTTTATCTCCCACACCTTCCCACTCAAATTTTTTATTATAATCCAACATGTTTTATTTACATTTAATATATATATATATATATATATATATATATATATATATATATATATATATATATATATATATATATAATATATATA
>SEYY01002764.1:37500-42500 GCA_009176605.1 Armadillidium nasatum
TTATCACATTATTTTTTAAAGAAATTTGAAATATGCTTTCATTCCTAAAGGAAATAATCTTCATCCTCCAGGAAGGACTCGTGTCCGCTGGGCCAGGCCGATTGCGGTGCCAGAGAATATTTCCCACCAGTGACAAGAGCACTTCACTTTTGTACTCGTTTAACGACCGAGTCATTCGGAGCTAAAGGCAAGGAGCCCGACCAGGCCTCGAACCCTGGTACTCTCGTTTGCTATACGGGTGCTCTACCTCTGAGCTAACGGAGAGCCGCCTCCATTCTTTCTCAATTATCTAAATATTGATTTTTCTTACGTGGATAAGGAAATTATAAGGAAACTTATTCTTGTTTCTATATTTTTTATTTTTTTAATTGGAAAATTATTAAAAGAAGGAAGGAGAAATTTCCTGAATTTGAGATTGTTTTTTTTTTTCCTCTCCAATTTCCTAATTGCTCCGTAATTATTTAGGTTCTTTTATTTATAATCATTTTTTTTTTTTTTTTATTTTTTTTTTTTTTTTTCTTTTTTTTTTTTTTTTTTTTTTTTTTCTTCTTCTTCTTATAAAATTGTTCGTCAAAAGTATTAAATTAATAGTCTTTTTTAAATGTTAATGAAAGGGTTAAAAAAAATTTTTTTTTCTCTCCATGAAGTTTATCTTTACGAATTGAGCCAGTGTTACCTATGTCACACTAGACCGATCCTCTGTCTCATTATGCTATGCTTGACCTTATTACTTTGACCTAATGGAAGAAATCTCTCGAAAATATGAGAACATGATTGAAATTCGAATGACGTCATCATTTCGCGTCTTTGTTTATTCATTATGGAACAATATATATATATATATATATATATATATATATATATATATATATATATATATATATATATATATATATATATATATATATATATATATATATATATATATATATATATATATATATATATATAGAACGTAAGAAAAAGCATCATCCTATCAAATGATACAGGATATTCGAAACCAGCGGAAGTGGTTCGAATCCCAATGCGATATTGACTTCTGGGATTTAAAGTAGAATTGTTTGTTTGTGTGTGTGTGTGTGTGTGTGTATTCGTTTATGTTTTTAACTGTCGTTAGTATCAAGAGTGATTCATACACAGTTTGCTACAGAAACCTGTCTACATGTAACAATTTTTATTTAGTTATTTTTATATCATATAGTGACTGCAGAGCTGAAATCGAACCCGGGGCTCTTTAACACGTGTTATATATATATATATATATATATATATATATATATATATATATATATATATATATATATATATATATATATATATATATTATATATATATATATATATATATATGATGGCATCCGCATCCGCACTTGCGAAAATTCTACAAACACATCCGTATCTGCACTTGAAAATTCTATATCGGTATCCGCATCCGCACTTGCGAAAATTCTACAAACACATCCCCGTATCTGCACTTGAAAATTCTATATCCGCATCCACAAATGAGAAAATATGACATGAGATCCATCACTGATTATATATATATATATATATATAAATATATATATATATATATATATATATATATATATATATATATATATATATATATATATATATATATATATATATATATATATATATATATATATATATATATATAGAAATATGGAATTCTATTTTAATTTATTCCCAAAGTTTCAAGTGGAAAAAGTATTAACGAGTTTCTCTCTAATATTTTCAGACCAACTTTTCATTTTCCTACTGTACCTAAACAAAAAATATACTTAAAACTTCCGTATATACGATCACTTACATCTCAACTTAATAGAAATATTCTTACTCTACTTGAAGCTACATTCCACCAATGCCAGTTCATTCTTATAAATTATAACTTTCTCTCAATATATACATTCTAAGCACACAAAGAATCTCACCCAATGCTTCTCAGATCCTCATTAATTTATATATTTAAGTGTACCGATTGTTATGCGGCGTTTGTGGACCAAACTGGTCTACAATTAAAAGTGAGGATTGTTAAGCATAGAGAGGAGTTTCCTTTAGAACTGACCTTACTCTTTTCTCTTCTGAGCACACTGTCATAAAAGACCATGGAGATACCCACCCTTTTTCTTCTTCTAATTTCTCTATCATTCAACATGCTTCTTCCTCCTTGATCGTAGGGTATTGGAGTTTTATATATAAAAACTCATTGTCCATCCTTAAATGATCAAGATTCTTCTATTGTCCTTTTCACTCAATAATGAAATCCTTTTTCCCAAGTAGTCCAGCCTTTTTATTTTTATTGTTATTTCAATATCAATATTATTACTTTATTTTTATTATTTTATTGTAATTATTATTATGTTAAATATCTTAAATATAGTTAATGAATTTATTTTTTGGATTGTATTTTAAAATAGAAATTTGTAATATTTAGTTTGTGATGAAGGCAGTCCGAGATACGACATGAAACATTCACAGTGTATTAAATTAGTATGTAGAAACTCTTAGTATTGGCTTTAACCTTTCTAATTAGATTAAGGCTCACTAGGAAAGAAGCTATCTCAACTTTATATATATATATATATATATATATATATATATATATATATATATATATATATATATATATATATATATATATATATATATATATATATATATATATATATATATATATAATATGTGATGGATATTAATATATACATTCGCATCCGCATCTCCGCACTTTCCAAAATTTAACATCCGCATCCGGACTTGACGAAAGTTCTACATCCGCATTCTCAAATGAGAAAATATGATATCCGATCCATCACTATATATATATATATATATATATATATATATATATATATATATATATATATATATATATATATATATATATATATATATATATATATATATATATATATATATATATATATATATATACTTTTCTAAAAGTATTTTAAAAAAAACTATGTTTTAGTAACTTGACATAATAATGATACAGTGAAGCGCAAATTAATCAATGTTTAGTGCTTTTTTATATATGAACCAAAACTTCATAAAAATAAAAAATTTTAATGTAGCTTTTAAAAACGTGATTTATGTTGTTTTTATGTTTCATGCCAGGGTTTTGTTTATTATATATATATATATATTATATATATATATATATATATATATATATATATATATATATATATATATATATATATATATATATATATATATATATATATATATATATATATATATATATATATATATATATATATATATATATATATATATATATATATATATATATATATATATATATATATATATATATATATATAACGGGTCCATATATTTAATGAATATTTTAAGAAAATTTTTCGTTCAAAGTTTTTAAATTTAAATTTTTAAAAAAAAAAAATGTTAAGAAATTTGAAAGTAATTAGGCTTTAAATAAATTAAAAAAGAAAATTAATTTTATATTTAAATTGGAGAATTTATTTAATTTAATTTAGTTTTATTTATTTATTTAAGTGTTTTATATCTTGCTGTATTTTGATGCCGTATTTGTATATAACCAAAATATATTTTATCTTTGTTTGTTGTGGGACTTGAGGGGGGAGGGGATGTAATATTTGACAGAGCTAATTAAGGTATATTTTCGCATTCAGCTTTAGACCCGACGTACACTAGCGACAGGTTTGTATGAAGCTTCTTTCCCATATGTGTTCTGATTTTCAGAAATTACAAAAGGAGTATAATGTTTTTCCGTCTGCGCCCACCTGAGGGCTGTGCGTTAGATGTGTGTGTGTTTGAATGAGTTTTGTCTCTGTGTGTGTGCCCCCTCCTTGAAAAGGGCTCTGCCCGTGAGTGGTGGCGTTCTGTAAAAAAAAAATTATATATATATATATATATATATATATATATATATATATATATATATATATATATATATATATATATATATATATATATATATATATATATATATATATATATATATATATAGGAGTTATTTCATTCTATAAAGGTTAAGCAGTATTCATGTTATTGGACAATAAAAAATAATTAAGCAATAAATTTTTTACTTTTTATTTCATTAAAGCACTCGACACCTTCTTTACGTTCAAAGAAAATGCTTCGTTAGCAGAAAATTGAAAGCTTTTTTTATCGTTATAAAAATAAATATCTTTGAGTTCATTGGAAATTTGCGTTAGGTGGGTACTGTAGGGGTGGTTTTTATTTTCTGGATTTTGTACTCTATTTACTTTCATTTTTATTCTTTTAACACCCCCTCCTTGAATAGGGCTTTGCCCGTGAATGGTGGTGATGTGTAAAAAAAAAAAAAAAAAAAAAAAAAAAAAAAAAAATTCTGTTCTAATTAATTATGATAATAATTTCCCCTTCCCAAGATGACTTAGAGTTTAAATGGGGTTATTAAATGTAAAATAAAACTTTTTACTTAGTGATGGAATGAACCGAATGATACTAAAATTTTAACCGATACCGATAACAGTAATTTTAAACCACCCGATTTCGAGTACCGATATGATACCTTTATTAGAATTTATCGATTTTAATTTTATTTTTTTTACTGAACTTATGAAGGTTGAAACAAGATCGAAAATATTGAATGACCGTAAAATTTAGGTTGTCTGCTATCCGTAATACCTAGTTAATATACTTTGAAGTCATACTGCTTATATATACTATTGGTATGTGATATAGGGTTGGTGGCGCCAAGACTTTGCAGTCGACTTGCCCCACTGCAAGCTCCGTTTTCTTCGTTAATTTTTATTTTCGCAACATTCGTGATCTTCAATCCAATTTCCACTTTGTTGATGTGAACACCACCTCTCTTCTTCTAGACCTGTGCTTTTTATTCTTGACCGAAACTTAGGTGCTTGAACGTTTTCATAGAAAACCATTTTCCTTTTCCTCCTACCTGTCTCTTATCCTCAATTTTCAGCCAAAGGAGGTGGTTGTGCATATGAGTGCAACGATTTAGTTTGC
>SEYY01002764.1:47500-52500 GCA_009176605.1 Armadillidium nasatum
AATTTAGTTTTTTGATTTTTTTTTCATTTATTTATTCTTATTTTTTCTAAAAAGGTCTGTAGAACCTGAGGTTGAATACTATATTAGGGTTGTAGATTATTTTATTAATTAATTTTTGCCGTTGTAATTTATTTTAGTCCCAAAGGAGTAGTAGAATTATCTTTATTACGTGGACATCAAGAGCGGTTCTCTCTCTCTCTCTCTCTCTCTCTCCATGGGATTTTTTTTTTGTTTTGCTTTATTACAATATAGGATACGTAGTTTTACAATCTATCAAATATTGATTTTAGTTATAAAATTACCCATTTCCAATAATTAACACACACACACACACACACACACACACACACAAAATCTATTGTTTATTAGTTGTGCGTAATGAAAATTTATATAATTTAGAGAATTTTTGAATTTTTGTATTTAAAACTACAAAGATTTGTAAAAAATTGTAAATACCCTTTGATCTATCAGAATTATATATATAATATATATATATATATATATATATATATATATATATATATATAATATATATATATATATATATATATATATATATATATATATATATATATAATATATATAAAATATGAAAAGAGGCAGGCGTTGCCAGATTAGCATTCTCTTTAAATGGTATAGAAATAGATCGAGTTGAATGGCTGTATTGCGGCTATTTATAGTTTATAAAAAAAAAAAAAAAAGGAGGGGGGTGGAGATGGGTTTTAAATTTTCGTTATTTGGGACCGAAGGCCTGTAATACCTTTGCTCTTTCATAAGAGCGTGAGTGATCCATCTCTTGGTGTTGGATGCCAAGGTCGTTGCCATGGCAACCAATGGCGAGAGAAGCCTCCAGGAATCAAATAATGATGAAACTGTTTTGTTTATTTATTTATCTTGTGCGGTTTCCTTTTTTTTTTCTTTATATGATTTTTATCGTTTTCACCCCATCTATTTACACGTTATAATATATATATTAATATATATATATATATATATATATATATATTATATATATATATATATATATATATATATATATATATATATATATATATATACTATATATATATATATATATGGGTGTAGAATTGGAGAAAAATTAATGTATTACTCTTGTGGAAGGTCAAGTTGGAAAGATAAAATGAATGGATGAGCTCTAGAGTCACTTAAAATTACTAGGTCTTTTACAGCTCCAGCCAGAGGCACAAAAAAAAAAAAAGAAAGAAGCTATATATATATATAGGATATATATATATATATATATATATATTATATATATATATATATATATATAATATATATATATATTATATATATATATATATATTATATACTAATATATATATATATATAGAGGAGAGAGAGAGAGAGAGAGAGAGAGAGATAGATAGATAGATAGTATTTCCCACCACTCACGGGCAAAGCCCTTTTTAAAGATGGGGAGTCATAAGGAAAGCAAAAACTAGAAACCCAACCTCGAACAAACATGTAAATGTGCGCTGACGCAAATTTTTAAGTGCAGAAGGTTGCATACATATGGAAAAACAGAAGATGGGGAAAGATTTTCACAAAACAGATGTGATACCAGAAAAAGATACCACAATCATTAAGCATGTAGTCGTGGTCCTCCACTTAAAAATTCGTACGAAGACATATGGGCTTATGCGAGAAATCGGTTCCCTCAAACCGTAGTAGTCGTTGTAATACTAATGGAAATAGCTTCCGAATGCTAAAACTTCAACTTCGCTAGAGAATGAGATTTAGCTTCAGAGATGGATGAAATTGGAGCCACCCCAAGGAGGTGCGAACCCTGCAAGGGAGGATAAGATCTTTGTTGAAGAAACTGTGTGGAATATATATATATATATATATATATATATATATATATTATATATATATATATATATATATATATATATATATATATATATATATATATATATATATATATATATATATATATATAGTGAGAGATGAGAGAGAAGAGGAAAAAATATATCTGGCTTATTCATTTGTCCCCTCCACATGCTGTAGGGGAGGAGGGGGGGGGGAAATGACGAAGGGGAAGCTTTGTGAAGAGCAAAAGAGGAAGAGAGAAAAGAAGAGGACATTTCAAACAGATTGGGGGATGGGAGTTGCTTAGGGGAGGGTTTAATGTGTCAGATGGTATTTAGGGTTCGAAGGGTGGGTGTATGTTAGCTCAGGAAATATTATAGTTGTCTGGTAGCGTTTTTTTCGCTCCCCCCCTCCTCCCCTTTTTTTCTTTGACCTTTAAGAAAGTAGAACTACCAGAAATTTCGTAATTAATCCCTATATATATATATATATATATATATATATATATATATATATATATATATATATATATATATATATATATATATATATATATATATATATATATATATATTATATATTTATATATGCAAAGTCTTTGTATATGATTGTGTGCAAAGTGTGCTAAAGATTGATTTGTATATGTGACGCAAGGGCCAGAAATGTTTGAAGACCCAAATAATGATCGGAAGTTTTACCCTTCTCTACAGTCAAGCATTCAGATTGTCACTTTTTTTTCTAACGTATTGTCTTACAGAGTACATTGAGTGTGTGGGTAGTAGCATATGAGAGAGAGAGAGAGAGAGAGAGAGAGAGAGAGAGAGAGAGAGAGAGAGAGAGAGAGAGAGAGAGAGAGAGAGAGAGAGAGAGAGAGAGAGAGAGAGAGAGAGAGAGAGAGAGAGAGAGAGAGAGAGAGAGAGAATTTCTACAGTTCGGAAGTTTGGTACGCTACACTTCAATTGCGTGGAGTCTGGGAAATATACATAAATGTCAGAAGGGAATTCATAACTTTTTGATCTGTAAATCGATTAGTACAACTTTCAAGTTTGAACACAAAACAAACAAACAGATAAATGAAGATGGAATTTTAACTATATATATATATATAATATATATATATATATATATATATATATATATATATATATATATATATATATATATATATATATATATATATATATATATATATATATATATATATATATATACTTTTAGTACTTTTGTATTAAATCATATTTCTATCTTTCCCTTTGTTATCCAATCCAACTTTACTTGCTTAAATATTATGCTGACTTTAGTATTTAAATGTTTTTTTTTTTTCTGATTTGTTTTTTGTTCTGCTTGAAGAAAACAGAATTGCAACAGATGATTCTAATTTGAATATATAATTGAACTTTTCAATTAAAAGTTTTGTAGAATAACCAAATCTAGCATGAAAATAGTAAATGCTTCTTCGGAAGGGTTTTATTATTTTTTTTTTCCAGTGATTTCGGATCTTTCTTTTATTCTTGAAAATTTTTTATTTTTTTACCACCACTCACGGGAAAAGTCTTTTTCAAGGTGGGGGCAGAAGTACAAAACTGAAAGAAAATAGAAAACCAACCCAGGTTCGAACATAAAATAAAATAAATAATCTTGATTTGTGACCCCCCAGGACTGATATCATATATATATATATATATATATATATATATATATATATATATATATATATATATATATATATATATATATATATATATATATATATATATATATATATATATATTATATATATATATATAATGTTATGTGTGTGTGTGTGTGTGCGTGTGCGTGTGCGTGTGCGTGTGTGTGTGTGTGTCCTTTATTGTATTAACGTGAGTTTTCATATAGAGATTTGTTGAAGCGAAGTTAACGACTGTTTTGGTTGTCGAGCGAGACGGTTTGAATGTGATCATTGGGTCGTCGCTCTTCTTTTAGTTCATGACACTGACGAAGACGACAACAGCTGCTGACGTAGCAACAACGGCTGACACTATCATTTTTTTTTGGTTTCTTGTGTTCATTTTTTGAATACTTTTATTGCTTCTTTAGTAGATAATAAAGTTGTTCAGTATATATATATATATATATATATATATATATATATATATATATATATATATATATATATATATATATATATATATATATATATTATTATTTTTTTTAAATTATTTTATTTTATTTTTTTTTTTTTTTTTTTTTTTTTTTTAAAAATTTTTTTTTTTTTTTTTTTTTTAAATTTTTTTTTATTTTTTTATTAATTATTTATTTTAATTATTTTTATTATTATTATTATTATTATTATTATTATTATTATTATTTTTTATTTATTTTATTATATTATTATATTATTTTTAAATAATAAATTATATATATTATATATATATATATATATATATATATATATATATATATATATATATTATATATATATATATATATATATATATATATATAATATATATAATTTATATATATATTAAAAAAAAAAAATTTTTTATTTTTTTTTTTTTTTTTTTTTTTTTTTTTTTTTTTTTTTTTTTTTTTTTTTTTTTTTTTTTTTTTTTTTTTTTTTTTTTTTTTTTTTTTTTTTTTTTTAAAAAATATACATTAAAAAAAAAATTTTTTTTTTTTTTTTTTTTTTTTTTCTTTATTAAAGTCTTTAAAGACTTTAGTAATGTATCCGTGGAGCTTTAGGACTCGACATCTGACATAGACATGTCTTACTCATTATCAGGAAATATATTTTTTTCTTTTTCCACATTTTTAGGCCTATTTCAAGTTTTAATTTTTTTCACTAAAATATAACCAAGTATTATCTACTGCTATACAATGAAAGCATGGCAGGCCGGGTATGGAGTCTTTCACCGAAAGGGGGCGCTGCCCCTCATAGCGGGTCTCCCTTATATCTTACGTATATTCATATAATTCATAATACAAGAAGGTAATTGAGGGGCCAGCTGGGTGGGGTGTTCAACCCCGCTCCTCCTACTTTGTAGCTGGATACCTTTCGCTGTCAGTCATGCATTTATAATATTGCTGTTAATAATTATAATATACAGTAGGTAGAAACAGAAACTCGTTGACAGATAATTTCAAAAACGAGTAGAGTTGTCCAAATCATCGACATTACC
>SEYY01002764.1:57500-65000 GCA_009176605.1 Armadillidium nasatum
CCTCTCACTCCTTAATTCCTTTCCCCATAACCCCTCCTCCTTCAACAATTTCCCAATATATTCTTTCTTATTCCTCCAGATTTCTCCCTCCATTTTTCCCCCCAGGGAACCCCTCATCCCCAAAATAGTTCGTATTTCTTTGCCATCTTTTACCTCACGAGTTATAAATGTGAGCGAGTTTGAGCCTGGTCGTCAAAATACTTTAATCTCTTTGAATTGAGAATTATATTTTGAAAGAATTTTTTTTTTTTAACACACCTTCATTTAATTTTTTTTCTTTTTCTTTCAAAAAAAAAAAAATTTTTTTTTTTATTAAACAAACGGAAGAGATTAACGCCATCTCACGGTCATTTTTATTTTATTTTCAGAGATTGGTTGTTTTAACGTGGTTTGTGGTTTGTTACATCAGATTCTCGCTATATATATATAATATATATATATATATATATATATATATATATATATATATATATATATATATATATATATATATATATATATATATATATATATATATATATATATATATATATATATATATATATATATATATATATATATATATTAAGGTTATTCACTCCTACATCGTAGATTATCTTGAAATGAAACTTGCTAAGGAACTAGTTACACTAGAAAAAAAAAAATAATAATAATAATAATAATAATAATAATAATAATAATAATAATAATAATAGCGAATATAGGGAGGATTTACTTACTAATAATCTTTTAATTTCTTCAAGTCATATTTCTCAAACACACCTTTACAATTATATCAGCTGATGTTGCATGTATAATTTCGAAGCTGCGTCACAGTAGTTCAACTTCTTTGACATTTATCTATTTTGATACATTTTAATAATAATAAATGGTACATCCGCAATCGCCGCGAGAACACACACACACACACACACACACACACATATATATATATATATATATATATATATATATATATATATATATATATATATATATATATATATATATATATATATATATATATATATATATATATATATATATATATATATATATATATATGAAAGAAGGTTTGTAGGAAATGGGTAATAAAAGTATAAATAATTATCTTGCCTTCAAATTTTTAAATAACTTTTAACAAACGAAATTTTATAAAAAGGGTTGACAATAATTAAATTTATAATAAAGTAGGACAGAGAACCTACGATCTCCCTAACTGGAACTAAAAGATGGCGCCAAACATGAAACTACAACACCAAGAGACGCTAGATCTTATCATACAATATTTAAAATAAATTAAAGATTGAAATTATTATTTTCTTAGAGCACAAGATATTAGAGAGAGAGAGAGAGAGAGAGAGAGGAGAGAGAGAGAGAGAGAGAGAGAGAGAGAGAGAGAGAGAGAGAGACTCACTGAAAATTCTTTTTTAAAAATAGTATAATTCAAAAATTGAGAGAGAGAGAGAGAGACTCACTCTCTCTCTCCTTCTCTCTCTCTCTCTCTCTCTCTCTCTCTCTCTCTCTCTCTCAATTTTTGAATATACGATTTTTAAAAAGAATTATTCACTAACCAAACTATTTTCGACTAAAAAAAAAAGCAAAAGATAAATTTAATTACGATTCACAAAGGCAAAAATAGTAGAACTGAACTCATAAGCGCCACAAACAATTAAAACAAAAGAGGAACGCTTCTGAATGTAATGTCGAAAAAGGACTGTAATATATATATATATATATATATATATATATATATATATATATATATATATATATATATATATATATATATATATATATATATATATATATATATATATATATATATATATATATATATATATTATATATTATATTATATATTCTCTTGTATAAAATTTTTTTTGCCTGTTGTATATGAAGCAAAAAATAAATAAATAAATAATAAAATAAAATAAATATATAAAAAAAAAAAAAAAAAAATTTTTATTATTTTTACTTTTTTTTAAAGTTTTGTCAGTTTTTACAATGTTTCATATTGTGTGTCCATTCTGTATGAAATTTTTCCCCTAAATTTTAGGTTTAAACTTTTCATTTAATATTTAAGTTAAAGTTTATTTCATCTGTATTTAATAGAAGAAAAAAAAAGTAATTTTTTACTTATTTTTATTATTATTATTATTATTATTATTATTATTATTATTATTATTATTATTATTATTATTATTATTATTATTTTTTTTTTTTGTACTGTTACAGAATAAAGGCCTTCATTATGAGTTAAATCCTTTTTCTTTTAAAGTGGTCAATTCAATTTCATATTTATATATATATATATATATATATATATATATATATATATATATATATATATATATATATATATATATATATATATATATATATATATATATATATATATATATATATATATATATATTACTTTATTTTGCGATTTTTGCTTTTTGATTTGATGATCAATTTCTGAGATCGGCAAATATGAAATCAGCTGCTGAATTAGCAAGTTTTTTGACTGTTACTAGAAGAATGTTTCCAAAAAAAAATAAAAAATTAAGTTTGATCAGATATAAATAAATAAATAGATAAATAAGAACGACTGAATCAGTGATTTTTTAGGCTTAATGCATGTTGAAGTGACTTCGTCGTCTTTTCACATTTTCATCAAATTTTGGTGAGTGTTGAGTAGAACCACATCTGTTGTTAGAACCTGAAATTGGGTGAGGCTAAAATTCGAATATGTACACGCACACTTACTCACTCACCATCCACCCACCCACCAAACCAAACCACACCACACACACGCATATATATATATATATATATATATATATATATATATATATATATATATATATATATATATATATATATTATATATATATATATATATATATATATATATATATATATATATATATATATATATATATATGAAACGCATCGCATTTTCAATTATAGTCGTATAATTTTACAGCGT
The DNA here is from genome assembly GCA_009176605.1 of Armadillidium nasatum. Taxonomy (NCBI): domain Eukaryota; kingdom Metazoa; phylum Arthropoda; class Malacostraca; order Isopoda; family Armadillidiidae; genus Armadillidium; species Armadillidium nasatum. Next base: position 60,457 of record SEYY01002764.1, read on the forward strand.
TATTCCCTTGGGGTCTTCAAGCCGCTCACATTACATCAGCGCTCCTGAAACAGTAGTAGAATTTGTTGTACAGTAAACTGCAGTGTGTGTGTGTATGAGAGAGAGAGAGAGAGAGAGAGAGAGAGAGAGAGAGAGAGAGAGAGAGATGAACTCACAGTATTCGCGTGTATGTATGTTTTAGAGAGAGAATGAACTCACATTATTTGCGTGTATGTATGTATGTGAGAAAATGAATTCGTATGAGCCATTCACTTGGGAGTCGTGTGAAAATGTATGGAGTAAGGTAAACAAATTTTTTATTCATTAAATATGCAAATTTTTCATTTGTAAGGCTAATATATATATTCTATATATATATATATATATATATATATATATATATATATATATATATATATATATATATATATATATATATATATATATATATATATATATATATATATATATATATATATATTATATATATATATATATTATATTATTTTGGAAAACTTGACCCAATCCGTGAAACTTTCACAATTTATTAGAATTAAAAATATATAAGTAAAATTTTGTATTATTATTATTATTATTATTATTATTATTATATTATTATTATTATTATTATTATTTATTATTATAATATTATTTAATTTAATTTTATTATTAATTTATTATTATTATCAATTTATTTTTATAATTATTATTATTATTTCCCCTGTTTAGTAATGCTGCGAACAAAAATATTTTGTTCGTTTGTGTGTTCCTAATTATATTGAAAATGAAATAAATAATATAGACTAAAAGAATTGTGAATTTAAGTGTTAATTATCACTTGTTACCTGTGTGAAATTTTTTTTCACGTGTTAACTGTAGAGGGAAAGAGTGTTACTTCCTAGAGAGAGTTACACGTATCCATTTTAAAATTTACAAAATTTTGTCAATAAAACATGCTGTCGAACTGTGCGTTTTTTACTTTTCTCCCCTCCCCCTTCTCCTCCTCCTCCTCCTCCAAATTCTCTTTCCATACAGTTATTCAAAGCTTGATCTTTTTGTACTTGCGGGGTCGTTGATTCATTCCATATTGGAAAATTTTTCCTTGTTCGTAAATTATACGAGTAATATTGAATTATTTCCCCCAAAATTCTTCTGCTTATAGATGCGTAGTAGTAGTAGTAGCTGTTGTTGTTGTTATTGCTGTTGTTGTTTCCAAAATTCATGAACTGTTTTGGAATACTTTTGTTTTCTTTCTTTCAAAATTTGACTATTAAAATTGTCATCTTGATTTAATGGGAGTAAAAATCCTTGAAATGAATGTATGCACGGATGGAATGCCTCCATGAGACTCGTAAGCTAATTGAAAAGCAGAATGACTGAATTACATAGAAACAAGTTTGAACATGAGAGACATGTCATAGCTTTTGCTGAGTTTGATAATGAGGTTCTGTAATCACTTTAATGAAACTTTTTGCTTAGCTAACGGTTTTTTTTTCGCTCGTTCACGCATACCACACACACACACACACACATACATACATACTATATATATATATATATATATATATATATATATATATATATATATATATATATATATATATATATATATATATATATATATATATATATATATATATAATATATATATAAAAAAAAAAAAAAAAAAAAAAAAAATGTTTTTTTTTTTTTTTTTTTTTTTTTTTATTTAAATACTTATATAAACTTTTAGGTTGCTTTACTTCTCATTAATGTAGGCTAGGTGTGAAATTTTAGCTCTATTTATAAAACTTCGAATTTGAGTAGAGATTCCTGGTGGTGCCTTGCGAGGGCTTATCAGCAGTTCATGTCTGTAGAGTCTCCAGAAGTTTGCAGAAATAATTAAAGTGAATATCTCAGTTGTATGTTCTCCATGTAGATTTTGTTCTTTGTACATGTATGCATGTAGATCATGTACGTTGATTTTTTGATTAATTCTTAAGGATAAAAGTTAGTAAAATAGACATTACTAATAGTACCTAAATTATCATAAGTTTTCTTGGTCACCATTACTTATCATAATTTATCATGATAATCATGATTATTATCATTATCATTATCGTCTTTTATTATATTAAAATTGACAATACTAGTACTACCAAAATTATCATAGTTTTCTTGGTCACTATTACTTATCATAAATCATCATGATAATTATGATTATTATTATCATCATCATCATCATCTTCTTTTATCATGTAAGAATAAAATTTAAATTGTAAGCCTTTCCTTCTAATTAAAAATTTTAATTGTCTTCTTTACAATGGAAAATTCAATAGAAATTCATTTAAAAAAATAAAACTTATTCCATAGGTACTTTTAATTATAATTCGTTATTCCAATACTTACTTATTATGACTTATATATATATATATATATATATATATATATATATATATATATATAATATATATATATATATATATATATATATATATATATATATATATATATATATATATATATATATATATATATGTATATGTGTGTATGTATGTATATATGTATATATATATAATATATATATATATATATATATATATATATATATATATATATATATATATATATATATATATATATATATATATATATATATATATATATATATATATATATATATATATATATATATATATATATATTCTTGCATTCGGCTAATTAAAGTTGCATATGCCATCTATACGAGAAGGCAACTAATTAATCGAACATCTGGAATTATTATTATTATTATTATTATTATTATTATTATTATTATTATTATTATTATTATTATGACGAATTCGTCTCCCCAGAAGCCCATTTTAGTTTTGAATCAATATATGTAAAGTGCACGATGTTTGTTTATGTGAATTTGTAACTGAAAAAATATAATAAAGATTAAAGATTATTATTATTAGCATTTATCGTTAAAAGTAATTTGTTATCATCTCTTATTCTATTTTAAATTACGAATTAGTAAATCTATTGAAAACTACAATGGGGTATTGGATTTTTTGTTTTTTTTTGTTTTAATATTAAAGTCTAATTTTTTTTCTTCTTCTTTTCAGCTCTTAGGCTTATTCCTTCAAGGAACGATGCTGTGGATTTACTTCGACGAAACCATCATTGCTCCAGTAGCGAAAGACGTCGAAGGATATAATTGGGCCATCTTTGTACTTATGGGAATTGGAACTAATAATGACAATAATGGGATTCCTCGGATGCTGTGGTGCCCTTCAAGAATCTCAATGCATGCTTGCCACAGTAAGTTTTTTTTAATAGACCTTTTCTATATATATATATATATATATATATATATATATATATATATATATATATATATATATATATATATATATATATATATATATATATATAATATATATATGTATATATATGAGTGATTACTATATTAATCATAAATACATGCTCAAATTTAAAGTTATATTATTATTTTTTATTATAGTTCTTTGCTTTGGTTCTTGTGTTGTTTGCTGGTCAAGTTGCCGCCTGTTCCTGGATTTACAGCAACACAGACAAATTCAAAGAAATCACCATAAGTTCATTCCGTTCGTCATTCCAAAACTATTATGGCTTTAACGACATCAAAACAAAGGCCATGGATACGATGCAGTATGAACTCCAGTGTTGCGGGGCTGCTGGATCAGACGATTGGGCCCATGCTAGATTTAATAATCCGAACAATGATCGGAGCGCTATAGAAATTGGTATATCGAGCGCCCTCGATACGTACACTATCCCCGCCTCATGTTGTGACAGGTCTCTCGACACTACCGCCTGCAATGCTGTGAGAAAAGTGAAACTCATAGGAGCGCTTTCAGACAACATCAACAAAGAGGTAAGATCCGTTTTGGATTTATGCATAGATCACTGAATAGTAGTCATAAGTTAATGTGGTGTTGGTATTATAAGCTTATGAATAGGGCTGGGACTTAACACTGAACAGACATTAGTTTTTTTCCATTGACTTTATTTTGTATGGGTGTTTGTATTATTCCGAAATAATGTATGTTGTGATAAAAAAATAAAACTTATATTATTCCATTATTTCCATTTAGGGTATTTAACAAGGAAAATACACTTTGCTTATGTCACCCATTTTTATTATTCTGTTTAAATGAAAATTGTACTCCTACAGATGCAAATATGTCATGGGCAAACCTAAGTAATAAAGGGGGGGGGGGTCATATTCAGATTTAAGACATTAAGTTTGTCTTAAATGATGATGATAATTTTGATAATTCTTTGTGCGAATATCACGGTTAGTCTTCCACTGAATTACCAAACAACATACATTACATGTTTTAATGTTAAAAGATAGTTAATGTTAAAAGATAAAGTGAAAAAACATCTATAAAAGAAAAAAAAATACTCTCAATGAAACCGATAACAAAATCTTTTTCCATTTTATGATGATAATGACGAAGACACGGACGATAATATGTACTTTGTAGTCCGCTGTGTACAAAATCCATCGTTTACCTCATGCTCACACATTTTCATTAAAAATTATTATTATTATT
>SEYY01002764.1:70000-72500 GCA_009176605.1 Armadillidium nasatum
GATAAACGGCTAAGTCAGCAAAACCGTAGAAGAAATAGTAAATTCAGGTAGAGTGGTCTGGGAAAGCGCAGATTTGAAAGAAATACTCGAGGCACTCTTTTAAGGACTAGAAAAAAAAGTCCGAGATGGTTTATCAGAACACACCAAAAAAAATTTTGGGAAAAAACAAGTATTCCGAAAAAATTGACAATGGGATTTCTCTACACCTGAAAAAGAAGGCCACTATTTTTTTTATTTTTTTGTCTCTGGATGATTCCCAAAATTGGAGGAAAAAAACTGACGAGGGTCAAATTAGGGGCAGATATGTCCCGAAAATGTGCAAGTCAAAGAAAGCTGAGAAAACAGATAATGGGAGTGTGTTCCATCCAGATTTTACCGGACTTTCGTGTGCGGATTCCGAAGATTCTTATTTTCGTACTTAAGAGACATTAATAGAAGTCTATGGCCTTTGCTTCAAATGTAACATTGAAGGAGTGGAACACAATAAGGTTCATCGACTAGAGATGAGTATCCTTAAATATCATTTACATCAAGGGATGTGCTAAAGATTAAGGCTTCCACGATAGAAGCATATGTACAGATAACGTCACTTCACACAACACTACGAGTATTCTTTGTTGGAAAACCAACGTCAGGAGTGATACCTAAACAAAAAGTAACGATGACTTCACATATGGTTTAAGTCTTAAGATTTAAATTTACAAATAAAGGCGAAATTGGCGTTGCTACTAAAATGGGATGATTCAGAAAGGATGCAAGTGAGATGATCATCGAAAATCTACGATGGAATTAAAATAATAAAATAACCAACTTTTGTTAAATTTTTCTGATGGCAAATTAGTTATGATCCTTTTCATAGCTGCAGTTTTGAATTATGTAAATTGGGCAATAAAAGCTATAAATATATTTATCCTTTCTCCCTCGTTCTTGTAAAGAGGCATTGTTTACAATCGTAAAACATTAATATCGATGAGTAAACTTTTCTTTTATTAAAATACTGAATTATTATTGCAGCGTTGGATAGGGAGTATGCTTAAAATTAGACCAGAGTCGGAAGTTAAATTAGTTGCCGACTCTCCATCCCATCCCTACAGGACCTACTTTTTCATAGGAAGAATTCTTACAATTTCTAAGACAGTACCGAACAAGATTAATGTCTTAATACTATTCAATTTCATGCTTGGCTTGTCCAAAGGATGAGCTTCGTATTTGAAAACTGTTCCCTTGCTTACAAGCTTACAGGAACCCTCTAAGAATTTGTAAAAAATAGATTCCTCAGGTAGAAAATGATCAGCATGACATTGTGATTAGCTCGCCGCCCCCTAGTGAGGCATAATCAGTAAGCTTCTGAGGGTAGGAAGAGTCCGAGTAATGCTACAAATCGAAAGGGCAGGGGGGTACGTAAGTAAAGTTCTTTTGATCAAGTTTCTTAGAAACTAGTATGGAGAGACCGGGGCCCCGGCTAATAATCAGGGAAAATCGGAACTTACCTGTCCGGGGGTAATTGCAAATTATACTTATTAATTGTGGATTAAATCAAAAATATAAGAAAATTAAGATTTCAATTCCATTACTCCTTTCGTTACATATTGGGTGGGGCAAAATGATGAAACATAAAAAAGGAAACAATTCATTCACTTAAATCACTATCAGAATCTTCTTGAACATTTACATCATAAGTTTTAGAATTTGTGGGAGCGAAATGTACAGGAAAAAGAGCAGTGACGTCGAATATGTTACTGTTCTAAGGTGGTATTTTAAAATCGGTAACATTTCTACATTTTTGGCAGTAGTTTGATTCTATCTTTTTGAATTAATTCCCCTACTTTGAATTCTCTTTCACTGGCGCTGGAGCTTGCTGGTGGGCACAAATATACTCTTGCCAGTGTTGGAAGATCTATTTGCCTTCCAGAAGACAAGAGTGGCATCGTTGATGTTAATTTTTTTTCATTTTTATTTTACCTAAGTAAACCTCTTGAATCACTATTGTGAATCAAAAATATTTTTTCAAACTTTTATTATACAAAATCTGTAATTTTCAGATTTTTTTCCTGAATTTTTTTTCAAAATTCAGAAAAAATACATATAATAATTAATTTAAGCGAATGTTAGTTATTCTACTCCTTCCATATAATTAAATTAATCTCAATTAAAATTATATGAAATTTTCTTAACCTAAAATTTTACTGCTTTTGATCTCTTTACAAATTTTAGGCAACCCCGGTCGGTCCCTAGTAACAGGCTGAAAATCAATATTAATAAAGGGATCAGAATATTACTAGCACGAATTGAAGCAAAGTGGTGCAAGTAGTATATTCACATCTCATAAAAATTTCATACACAAACTACATCTATTCTTCCATATTCTGTTCAACGCTAAACCATAAAGGCAAATATCTTTGTTCAATCTAAAGAAATGGAAATACTGATAAACTTCTTTCCTTTTTATGGCCTTCTTAACTTCTTAATTTGAAAGCAACACTTAATGCAACTATCATTT
>SEYY01002764.1:75000-92500 GCA_009176605.1 Armadillidium nasatum
TATATATATATGATGGAGAAAAGATATTGCTAACTACTGCTATCAAGCCATCAAACATTCTTCCTGTAAATTCATTATTTACTCGTGAACTTGCTAAGCAAGTTCACCTTATTATTATCGTTTTATTAACAATAAGGTTCATTAGCATCAAACTAATAAATAATAATAATAATAATAATAATAATAATAATAAATAATAATAACTACAATAATGAATGAAGTAGAAGATGAAAGAGACCAAGTCAGTAACAACCTTCCCTCCAATCAGATTGTTGAGAACTAAACTTCATGGAGGAGGCAGCGGACGTCCTGCTGCAAAAATACAGACCAGTCAATAGGAAAAAAAATCAGAGGCTACAACAAATGGTAAGACTCCACAAAACACAAAACAAAAAAAGTTTTACAGACAACAAAAAATTATATTTAAGATATAAGGAGAAATTAGAAGAAACAAGGGAAAGATATTAACAAAATACATTTACAATTTCAGTATATGCAACACAATAATATTAATAATAATGATAATAATAATAATAATTATAAAAATAATAATACTAATAATAACGAGTGAACAAAATTTTATTACCATCATCTATTTTATTATTAACTTTTTTCAATTTTTAAAACTAGAAATATCAATATTTGAGAGAGAAGGGACAGGGGAGTGGGAGGGGCGCCATCGGCTTCGCAAATCAAAAACAATCAAGGTTATCATCCCCTTCTTCTTTAATAACTCGGCCTGGTCGACCGAATTCACTATTTTCACTATTAAACCCAAATCGGGAATTGCTACTCAACACACAATTAGGGCCAGAAAAGGAAAAGTCAGTTAGTATCATTGACAAAAGAATAAATTTAGCTTAATTTTTAACAAAGTTATATATATATATATATATATATATATATATATATATATATATATATATATATATATATATATATATATATATATATATATATATATATATATATATATATATATATATATATATATATAATTTAGAAATACCTGCTTTTAGGAGTTTGAAGACGTGTACCAGGTCTAGGGAGTGCCGATGAGGAAGCTGGGGAGGTTACAACAGAGGAACCAGATTGTCGATTTCGAGAGGTGGCTCCCTCAGAACTATCCATTCCTTTGGAATAAGGAAGATCTACCGCCTGGGACGGGCCCAATGGAATGCGTACTGGAGAGGGAGCACTTAGACGAGATCCTCGTACCTGTAACAGTATCGCTAGTTAATCCGAATCGAGACCTACAGTTTTGAGTGGGATCCAAACCACATCTGAAGTGAAGGTAATAAACAATTTAAAATATTTACTAATAACTTTAGACATTTAAACCCCCAAAACTTTTCATATATATATATATATATATATATATATATATATATATATATATATATATATATATATATATATATATATATATATATATATATATATATATATATATATATATATATATATATATATATATATATATATATATATATATATATATGCGTTGCATAACAAAAATTTTGGGAAGGGTGGTTATAATTCTATTCTATGTCTGTAGTTGGTTATGAAAGAAATTTTTAATTTTTTTTTTATACCTTTAATTAAGAAAACTATCTCATATAATATACAAAATACAATATATAATGGTATATAAACACACAATATATAAATAAAAGTCCTCTAGCGAGAAAGGGCAGTGAAGCCAACATGGAATACTTCATAGCTGGCAAGTTTTATCAATATTCAGCCAATTAAGGGCAGACATAAACATGTTTATGTAAAAATTTATGTAAAAAAATGAACACAGCGGTTAATTCTAAGGTCAGAAAAAGGAAGAGTATTTAGACTAACGAGTCACACGAGCTCTTTTAAAAGGGTGGACGGGTGAGATTAGAGAGTGGAAGAACAGGGTTTGTTGTAATAGCGATATTACAAGGACAGTGACAACTACAATTGTGATAACTTCACAAACTATGCAAATATATAAAAAAAATTACCAAGCATCTGAAATATATATGCACTGAAAAAACAGATTTCACACAAACAAATCATAAAACAACTTTTTGATGTGAATCTATTACCAGTTTATATTGGTGCTGCAAATTTCTCTCTCGATTTAATGGGAATAAAGAAGAGAGTAACGCTCATCAAAAAAATATGAAATTAATAATTAAATTCGAGACTCAACGCGCATGCAAAGATAATATAATCCAGAAAAATTACATTCCATAAACACAAATACTCCTTTACACTAAATTTCGACTGACTGAAAGTAACAAATATATGAATATTAATTTACCAAAATATCTTTAGGATTTCAAAACAAGAACAAAGGAAAACATACTTTTGGCATTAAATTAATTGATTAAGTGAGGTATCCAGAAAAATGGTCATGACTAAAATTGAATTTAGCAAAGGGGCTCTGTACACCTAGAAGTTTTATACCCTCACCTATATTCAAAATCGCTCAAAAGTTCAATAGTAGATGGTTCGATTTTTTTTAGTCTATTCCAAAGGTGGAACAATTCAGAATTATAAACAATAATAACGAAGAGATAACACTTACCTCTAAATTGATTTACTATATATATATATAAAACAAAGAACACTTTGGCATACTTGTGGGGTTTGTAGCCTAGAAGATCTTGAAACAGAATTCACTTCCGAGGCACTTCCTTGCCTGTAACTATATATCGGTTGTGGGGAGGAAGTTCGAGAGTTGTTTGGCGAAGTGTGTATGTCGAGCAAACGCGGATCGCTTCCTCCAAAGCGACGGGTCATGCTCGGTAAACGAGAGCCAACCGGTTTACCTATTTGAAAAATTTATTACTTAGTAAATAATCAATAACAAAAAATCCCAATAATAATAATAATAAAAAAACATGTTAAAATTAAAAATATTTACTTCAACCTTACTTAAAAATGAAATAGGAAAAAAAATTAAAAATCTTTATTATTTCACTAAATTTAAAAGTTTTATAAAAAAAAATCCGTAAAAATAAGCACACATTAAAATTCAAACATATTACAGGACGGTATCAAAATCGTCTATCTGAAGTTATGGATTTTTAAAAAATATTTTCATAAATTTATACAAGAAATTTAACAATTATAAAAATTAAGTTTCGTTTTCGTCCCACAAAATGCACAAATAGTACAATTGAAAAATTCCAGAAGATTGGTCTATTCTTTACAAAATTCTTAATTTATAGGCTACAACAGTTATCATCAGGAAAAAAAAAAGGGGGGGGGGACATAATAAACAGAACTTGGTTAAAAGTATATTAAATGAGAAACTAAATAAAATTATTATAAATAGTTATTTAATCAAACTGAAAGCAAACTTATGAATATAAGATAAATAATCATAGGCAACAAAGTATAAACTTTAAAGAAATCACTCACTCACCATTGTAAGTCTCTAAATTTTGCTGAGAAGTATATGGGCTGTCTGGGGGAGTAGACATATCTGAGTTTTCTCTTGAAGCAGAATGAGGAACTGCTGAAGATGGGTATCGACGGGGTTGAAGTAATCCGCTTCGTGTCGGAGTGGTTCTTCTTGGGCTAGGATGGTTTAATCCAGAAGGAGGCGATGTAAGTAAATCTTCTTGAGAACTAGTGGCTGAATTACCCGAACTACCTCCCGTCAAAGGTTTTGATCTGTTGTTATAATGGGTGACTGGAATGATAGTTCCTGTAGTTGGGCTATTAACGGTACCTCTAAGATTATTTCGCATACCTATTAAAGAAAAAGGGTATTTTATGCTTTATTAACTTGTTGATAAATGAAATTGATAAGTTTTTTAAATAAAATATAAAAAACTAAGCTGCAAAATCAATTTCACACATAAATGATATACTCTTTGTTATGTCTTTTATGCCTGAAACCTCAAAGTTAAAAAAATAAAAGGGTTTTATCCTGTTTTGATTAAAAAAAAAAAAAAAAAAAAAAAAAAAAAAAAAAAAATTACCTAAACAACTTTTATACAAAATTTTTACTCTTTTAAACATCTACATAAATAAGAATCATATTTTAGAGTTTCTCAGTTTTATCGACTTAATTAAAGCATATTAATTTGGTATAGTCTAAATCAGTGGTCAGAGAACTTTCTTGTGAATTACTCCAAATTATATTGTGGAAAAACGATATCTTCCCCTACATTTGAAAGTGAGGAAAAACAAATTAATTTTTAAATTGCATCGTGTGCTATACAAATTAAAAAATTCATTTAATCGGCCGTGCTCAAATTAAAAATAGTTCATTGAATCCATTTGTTTGGAGTATACGGTAACACAAGCTTTAAAAAAATGGAAGGTATATCTGATAGATCAACTTTAAAAATTAACAAAAAATTGATAAACTAATGAAATGAAAAAATAAACTTTATGAAATATGAAAAATAGTAACAGAGAAATTTAATAAAAAACTTAAGGGAATAAAATTCCATCTAAAAAATTTTCACTTGAGGTTTAGAAAAAATAAAGTTTCATTTTTGATACATCATCAAAATTGGAATCTCTTGTTTTCAGAGAAATTTAGATAACATCCCCTGGGTTCAAACTATTTCTTCCCTTGTTTTTAAGTTTATGAAAATAGAACCCAATTTGCTAAAAAAAAAATTTAAATAACATTTTAAAAGACTTCACAACTCTTTACATTCAAAATACTGATATCTACGTTGCTTGTAATTTAAAATGTTGAAGTGAAGTTTTAGAAGTACATCTGCCAGTGCTTCATGCTCTTCTGGTCATTTCAACAATTTGGCTGATGGGATACACATCCCAACTTAAGTTATACTAATCAAATTCTGGAGAGTAATCAGCAAACATCTTTGAATTTGTCCTATAATTGGATCCTTAATGTTATTAAAAAAATGATCGTCACAGTGTTCTAAAAATTTGGCTAATTCTGGAAAGACAACTATCTTGTCACTGATAATGATATCTCCAATGCAGAAGCTTTGATATAAATGCTAAAAAAAATTTCCGTTTTAGATGGATTTATACTTTGGTTTAGAATAATTCAATGATTATTATTAAGTGTTCGTGTCTCTTAAAGTGTTAAGTTAATTATATACTGTACTGAACTGATTCACGCGAACCTCTTCCATAGTCATATTTTTTGCAGAAAAGAATCATTCCAGTTGGTGTAATCTTAAAAATGATAAACAATTAATTTTCAAAGGGGGATTCCCAGTTTTTTTTGTGTTGCAATTTACTGCTGTCTTACAAGCTTAGTCAATTTAGAGTGTCTTGTCTGAAATAAACTAAGAGACAAACATGATATGGCGTAACAATTATGAAAAGAATTTTAAATTGACTACTTATTAGTTGCTATATAATAATAAAATAAATTATTCTACAATATTTTCATTTTTTTTTATTTTCGTTTGCATGATTGAAGTGTACAGGGACTACTATTGCTCACAAGTAATTACACCGTATCAGTATAAGTCCTTAAACAAAATGACACAAAAAATGTGATAAAATTTTTGGATCTTATAAAGAATGTTCTGTTCATGGAAGAAAGCAAAGAATGTCACTTCTACAGTAAGACGGTTACGAGGCGACTGCAGCGAGGAATGGTAAGCCTATCAAAGAAAAAACTTGCGTACGAGTGCCGAAATGACTTCAAAATACAACTGAATCCAAGACCACGATAGCTGTCCAAATGATTTTCGAGAACTAATATATTACTGCATTTGCTGTTGCCACTTTTAACTATTTTCTCGATAAATTAAAGCCTCTATTGCAATAATATATATATATATATATATATATATATATATATATATATATATATATATATATATATATATATATATATATATATATATATATATATATATATATATATATATATATATATATATATATATATATATATAGAAAAAAATAATAAAAAAAAAAAAAAAAAAAGCTTTAGTCAATACCAAACAATTTTAAACAATCACCTACTGCGAGAAGAAAAAAAAAAAAAAAAAAAAAGGAAACAGTATAATATAGCTATAAGTGATATCATTCAACCTGCTTATCCTTTCTCTCTAAAAAATTAATATATAAATTATAGGATTAAATAACTCAATTCTACTTCTTAAAAGCATAATCAAAATCCAACTCTATTAGTATCGTTCTACAATTTTCATGCATAAAAAAAGGCATAACAACCTACAGCTGTAAATAAAAATGAATAAAAATTTTTTTTTAATTAATACCATTATTATTACTAGACATACCTGAATATCTTCCAATAAGGCTTGAATCAGGCAACTTTAGACCTGAAAAAGGGATTAGAGCAGCCACGATTATAAAAGCATAGCAACACCCGACGTGAAAATTATAATAATACAAAAGATATTACAGTGAGAGAGAGATAGAGAGATAGAGAGATAGAGAGAGAGAGAGAGAGAGAGAGAGAGAGAGAGAGAGAGAGAGAGAGAGAGAGAGAGAGAGAGAGAGAGAGAGAGAGAGAGAGAGAGAGAGAGAGAGAGAGAGAGAGAGAGAGAGAGAAGAGAGAGAGAGAGAGAGAGAGAGAGAGAGAGAGAGAGAGAGAGAGAGAGAGAGAGAGAGAGAGAGAGAGAGAGAGAGAGAGAGAGAGAGAGAGAGAGAGAGAGAGAGAGAGAGAGAGAGAGAGAGAGAGAGAGAGAGAGAGAGAGAGAGAGAGAGAGAGAGAGAGAGAGAGAGAGAGAGAGAGAGAGAGAGAGAGAGAGAGAGAGAGAGAGAGAGAGAGAGAGAGAGAGAGAGAGAGAGAGAGAGAGAGAGAGAGAGAGAGAGAGAGAGAGAGAGAGAGAGAGAGAGAGAGAGAGAGAGAGAGAGAGAGAGAGAGAGAGAGAGAGAGAGAGAGAGAGAGAGAGAGAGAGAGAGAGAGAGAGAGAGAGAGAGAGAGAGAGATTTGCGTTCGCAAAGTAACTTGTGTTATTGTTTTTCCATTGAGTATCAATATGAACAAAGCGTAATGCTAAGGTTTTAAAAGAATTAAAAAAAAAAAAAAAATTTTTATATACTTTTTGATTCAGCATATGTTAATATAATTAGTTGAAGCATTTATTATTATTATTATTATTAAACCTACTCTGAAAAATTATGATGTCAAGATCTTTAGTATTTTAAAGCAGTAAAAATTAACCTGCTCCAATTAATTATTCTTTATGAGAAATAAATTGCACGATTCTATGCTCAAACAAATAAAATCATCTTAAATGGTAATAATAGATGGGGAAAATAATATATATTCCCATACTGTCAATACGTAAGACCCCTTTAGCCTTTAAAATACGTACGAAGTTTAAACGCCCACTGACAAAAGTAAAAAATTATTAGATTTAGTATGAAAATTCGTTCCCATTATATACAAACAAAAGTTTGCGAGTAGATAAAAAGATATAATCTGGGAAACTCAAATACTTCAGCAAAACAAATGACAACATAATGGTCTTTCATTCGCATAAACTTTTCTTCAAATGACATAAGGTATAGGTAATACATATAATCAGCATACAGTCATTGATGACTCAGTCTCATTTGATCAAGCAATTTAAGTCAACTGATCATACGCTTTAAAATTACAAACACCTTGATAAATTATTAATTAAAATGTAAAAATTTTAATGAACTGAAATAAATTATGTGTAACATACGAAGAAACTCCCTCTTACTACAAATTAATAATAATATTACTCTAATCTTTCAGGGAAGTATGTGTATGTGTGTGTAAATATATAATTAGAAAGTTTTCAATTAACTTACAAAATTTACAAACTTCAAATCATTATTCTCATTTATGAGAAGAAATCTAATTTTTACTACTTCATGCTAAATAAATAAATAAATAAACAATAATTTAAAAAAAAATTGTCTAATATAAAATTATGGCAACGAGATAAATGATTTGTATTTACAAAACTATTACTATTTTAATATATTTGTAAACAATATTAAAATAAATTTATATCAAGTTTGAAAATGAAGATATCATTTACAACACAAATTTGCATACATTTAACCCCACATAATATTATAAGCATAGGGAGTAAATGAAATGATGCATTCTCCTTGATTGTCAATTTCTCCATTTAAAATATTAATACAGAAAAGGAGATATCAGTAACTTTTTAATTAAAATTGATTTGAAACTCAAAAAACAAAAATTAATTAATTAAATAACTTTTGAAAAATTTACATTCTACAACGGTAATTAAATTTATATTTTAAAATAATAAAATGTGATGAATGTTGGCTAAAAAAGTTATGCAAATTTAATAGTTTGGTAAAAAAATAAAAAATTCTAGTTTTTAACTATTTAAAACAATAAAGAATCCAGATTTTTAACATTACTTTAAAAAAATCCTGTCATTAAGTCCAAAAATATTTTTGTCAAATACTAAAAAACAACAGTATCTTACTCTCCTCTTGAAGTCGTGCCAAAGCGTTCACATCTTCAACATCCGTGAGTTTATATGAAGAGTAACTTCCATCAGAAGCTGAACTTAATCGATCTTCTTCTTCAGATCCTAAAGAACCACTCGATTGAGCAAGGAATTCTCTTGAGCCATTTTGTGACCTCTGGCCAACTACTGGAGCTTTTTAGAGAACAGAATGATAAGATTAAAAAAAATGTAAATGAGAAATATTCATAAAATAATAATAATAATAATACTAAGAAGATTTTTGCAGAAAATCATTGAATATTGTCCATCTCCGTCTGGTTAGTGAGAATTATTTAATGCAGGAGGAGAAGTCAAAAGGTTAGTGCACACAAAGGCTTCTCTAAACTCTCTTTCTTTTCTTAAACTACCCAAACCATTCAATCAATAACACAGGAAAAGGAATTTTTTTTTTTTTTTTTTTTTTGCAATTTGCACCCACGGTCTTGAATTACACCTTGCCCAGAAGCAGTATAAACAAGTGCATAGTTAAGTGATATGAAATTGGCAAACACTAAAAAGAAATAATAATAATAATAATAATAATAATAATAATAATAATAATAATAATAATAATAATAGGCAACTTCATATAATGAATGAACGTTTTACAACTCCTGCAACGTTTTTTTTTTTTTTTTTTTTTTTTTTTTTTTTTTTTTACCTTTACTTAAAAAGAAATTTTTGCTATCAGCATTATTTTCCTCACAAATCAAAGATCTTCGCTTTTTGGGTCGTATAAAAAGTTCGTGTGTCAATTTCTCCTAAAAATTTTATATATATATATATATATATATATATATATATATATATATATATATATATATATATATATATATATATATATATATATATATATATATATATATATATATATATATATATATATATATATATATATATATATATATATATATATATATATATATATATATATATATACCTGCATTGGAAATAATCTGTTCTGAAGTCTCAGTATAGTACATTCTCTAACTATAGAGAAATTAAGTATTGGGGTTGATGTACCCCTTCGTCAATACAAAGATGGGAGGAAAAGAAGTTTAATACTTTTATAAGTCCTAACTCTCTTTATCTTATACTTTCTACCTTTCCCCTATATATATATATATATATATATATATATATATATATATATATATATATATATATATATATATATATATATATATATATATATTATATATATATATATATATATATATATATATATATATATATATATAAATTCAGTCTCAGGGATTTTAAGAGTTCCAAGGGTATCTTACAAGCCTATTTGTAAGGCTATCTGAAACTTTTTATATCATTAGATATGGATATTTATTATATTCCTACCTCAATTAAAAAGACAACCCTTTACAATTCTTACCCTCAGAAAATTTGGAAGTCAACATTTCAAAGACAGTCAAATAAAACGTTTTAATAATATTCACTATGGAAAAATTCTTTTTCCACCCTATAGAATTTCAAAGTTTCAAAAATATTGCTGCTGAAAACAACACAGTTATTGTATTATTATTGTTTTCCTTTTTTCATCTTAAATTTTCTTCAAAATGTACTGTAGCAAAACTTTGTCAATATTATACTTTAACAGAATCCTAGTTGTACCAAAATCGTGAAAAAGTATGTCAGAGTAACATTACAAAATCACCTCTTTATTCTACTACTACTTTCAATACTGTTATTCTTAAAACACACACACACACACTATAATATATATATATATATATATATATATATATATATATATATATATATATATTATATATATATATATATATATATATATATATATATATATATATATATATATATATATATATATATATATATATATATAGTGTAAAACTGTAAACGAATAATTATGATAAGGTGATATAAAATATTCCAACATATTAGGATACCAGATGTAACTTACCCCTTGAAGAAGGGGGAGACTCTGGGGAGAGGACTCCTGACGAGGAACTGGGGCTATACAAGGAATGCCTTGGAGAATGACGGGGAGAGTCTGAAAATTATATAATATATATATATATATATATATATATATATATATATATATATATATATATATATATATATATATATATATATATATATATATATATATATATATATATATATATATATATATATATATATATATATATATATATATATATATATATATATATATATATATATATATATATATATATATATATATATATATATATATATATATATATATATATATATATATATATCTAAGCAAATATTTTAATAAACTTTTAAAACTTAAAGGAATTTCACTTATGACCCATATGATAATTTTTCTGTTTTTATTAGTGAATCACCTTTATCAAATTAATTTTATTTACAGCTTTAACCTTTAATTTTTTTGAAATAAAGTTTAAAGAATAACAAACAAAAATGAACTTTATGTTCTGTAAATTTAAGTAAATGAACCCACTTTTTCCTACTTTCACTTATAACTTGCCCAAATGCTTTTGGCCAATAATTATTTTCCAATCGGACAAACAATGATAAGTTTCTTTATAAAAAAATTCTTTCCCTGTTTGGTCAGTATATATATGAACTAAAGTCTCTCTTTTTTTTTTTTTTTTTAAATTCTTAATAAAAAATGTAAGTTTTGTTCTCTTCAATAGGTACAGAATTGTAAGAATTAATCCTTCCTATCTTTCTTCAATCACGATGGTAAAAGATAAAAAGACAGTTCATCTAAATTCAATTTTCACATTTAAAAAATAATTTTGTAAAAAAAAAAATAAAAAGCTTTGTAAATCAATTCTATTTTTAAGTGAACTTCAATTTATGTAATTTGTGTAGAATAACTATGATACAAAAATATATCATAATTAATCAATCACAGAGTCAAATCTTATCCTACAACCAACATTACTTAAGATGAGGTGCACTAATAAGCCTTAAGTTTTAAATAAATAATGGGTTCCCAAACTGGATTTAAAGTTAAATGTTTTTATCAAATAAATATTACATGATCCACTCATAAACAAGTTGTGCATATGAGATTACTAATTTTTATGTGCAAGCCACTCTAGAGGCAGTAGTAGCAAAGAAATAAGAATAAGAAATCAATATTATGATCAAATATTTCAAAACATCCATTACTTAAAACAAAAAAATTAGCTTTTGAATTTTAATTCTACTCTTTAACACCAAAAAGAAACTTAAATGACTACACAAAAATATTTACTTATAAGGATTACAATATTCCAAATAAAGAGTACTTTACTGAAAACCATCTTGATACATTTCAGAAGGGGTGAACACATATTCAAAATAATTCACATATTTTTTTTTTATACATTAGCTAATTTATTGAACAGCTGTAATATGCAGGACTAAAGGTTATTTTGCTAAACTTCACTCCAATGCCTACTCGACTCAAACTGAACTGATGAGTGCAACACCAATTTATCCAGCAAAATATAAAGTATCTATATAAAAGACTTACGGGAAGAGTCTAGAGTGGATGAGGTCAAGGAGGTAGACAGGAGCTTGCTTTTTCCATTGCCAATGTCCTTGACTTACTTGCTATGAACTGGTGGAATATAATCTCTCTGGTCCCATTTTAGCATCTGACTTTTGTCTTAAGACTCAAATGCCTAGGGATTCATTTGTGCGCACATTAAAATGAAAAACAACAAACTTCTTTCACAGTTTATGACTGAAAGATAAAGTTTGTACCTATTTAATCATTAATACTTGTAACATCTTATTAATCTTCAATCTCTTAACTTTGATATTATATGGCTTAAAAAATCTTTCTACTACTATAACTTTACTTCTGCTACTGTTCCCCTAATGGAACATTTTCCAGTCTTGCTTGAATATCTTATTAATTCTCAAAATTTTTACTTTATCAAAACTCTTAAATCCTCTACTTAGGGCATCTCAACACAAGACATATTGAGTTGCTGGACTCCTCTCATAAGAATCAAAGTGGACAGAAAGTACAATGATTCTGTACTCTTTAAGATCTGGAACAACTGATTAGAGAAACTACAAATTTTTTATCAACCAAACCATTTCTTTGTCCAGGGTTGGAATTTTGCGAGGGACACGGCTCTGGCCGGGTTTCCTAAAAATTGTAAAGAGGTCAAAAGCACTGAAATTTTAGGTTAAGAAAATTTGATATAATTTTAATTGAGATTAATTTAATTATAAGGAAGGAGTAGAATAGCCAACATTCACTTAAATTAATGATTAAATGCATTTTCAGAAAAAAAAAATTCAGAATATTACAGATTTTTTATAATAAAAGTTCAATTTCTATACTGAGGATGATATGGAAATATGTGCATTGCAGTCTAATGAGGTAAACATAATAGTATTAGTTTTATCATTAAAATACTGGTGATAGTAAATTAAGTTTTAAAGGTTTCAAGTAACGAAAATTTAAAAACTTTCAGGAACCAAAATCTTCTGGATTCTCATCTTCATGGGATGTTGTCCTTGCAAACTCCGATGATTCAGAAGCCAATACAGGAGTATGTCTAAATTTAATTGAGTGTGATCTTACTGGGTTGAATAAATATATGAAAATTAAAAAAATAATCAAAGGTAACTAATTCTCTTGCCTTCTGGAAGGCAAACAAGAATGATCTTCCCACACAAGCAACACTGGCAAGAGTATATTTGTGCCCACCAACCAGCTCCAGTGCCAGTGAAAGAGAATTCAAAGTAGAGAAATTAATTCAAAAAGATAGAATCAAACTATTGCCAAAAAAAATAGAAATGTTTTTAAAATACAATCTTAGAGCAGTAACATATTCAATGTCACTGCCCTCTGTTTCTGAACATTTCACTCCCCCAAATTCTAAAACATATGATGTAAATGTTCAAGAAGATTCTGATAGTGAGTAATGATTTAAGTGAATGAATTGTTTATTTCCTCTTTTATGTTGCATTCATTTTCCCTCATACAATATGTAACAAAGGAATAATGGAATTGAAATCTTAATTTTCTTACATTTTGTTTAATTTAATCTGCCACATTAATAAGTATAATTTGCAATTAACTCGGGAAGGTAAACTCCAGTTTTCCCTGATTATTAGCAGGGACCAGGGTTGGCTGGGGTCCTGGTCAGTCCATAATTCCAATTTACCATAATCATAGATCTCAATTTTAATGCTCTCTCTCTCCAGCAGCTCCAACCTGTCCTAGCACTTTTAAATGGGTTAACTAGGGCTTTGCCTAGCTTTTATAATAACTATTCTTAGAAAAACTCCTGCTTTGATACTGGGGAAGTTTTGGTGTCTTCTGAAAAGTGGGGGCTCAGCATGTAAGAACTCTCACCTTCTTTGCTCTAATGGATCTGCAGCTGAAAAGATTATCTTTCAGCCTCCTCCTCTTTAAGTATCTAATTTCAATTATATATATATATATATATATATATATATATATATATATATATATATATATATATATATATATATATATATATATATATATATATATATATATATATATATATATATATATATATATATATATATATATTATATATATTTTTTTTTCTCTCTTCTCTCTCTCTTTCTCTCTAAGTTACTAAATGGACTGATTTTTTTCCTCCTCCTCCTCCAACAACTTTTATTAGAAATTTTATTTTTAAATAAAAATGATGTTGCATATTTATGAATGAAGACTGAAGTTTTCATTTAAGGAACTTCACTTTCAACTTTTTCCAATATCATACGAGCTTTTCGAAGTTATTATAACTAAATTATAAAGTTCATCATACAATCTTCAAATCATGGGTCAACACCAGTCCAAGAAATTTTTTATTTCTTATATCTTTACATGCATAGTTGAATTGCTCTCTGGACTACAATGCATTTGTTCTTTGTACATACTCAATATATATATATTTTCTGGAGTTCTATGAACATTTCAAAAACTACTCTAAACACACACATTCATTTTGAAAACTACAGAATGACATTTAACATTTCCTAAGTATAGCAAAATCCCATATAATTGTTTTAAATTTTCATGAAAAAAAAATAAAAATAATAATAAAATAAAAAAAACTAAAAAAAAGCAGAAAGCCAACAAATAAAAAAAAAAATAAAAACCTTCCATACAAGCACTCTTAATTGAGGAGCAGATTTTCAAAACTTACTAGTGATTTCATCTAGTTTTTTAACCAGAGTTTTCTTGATATCACCAAGAGATGGATCATTTAAATCTTTACGAAGCCAACCAGTATTTGCCTTTGCTTTTGGAGAATCAAACAACCTGAAAAAATTGCAATTTTCAAAATTAAGAAGAAATTTAAACTGAAACAAACTGGAAATAATCATGAAAAGAAAGCTTAAAAGAATAATAAATCTTCAATCTTTAAATTAGTAGAATACACAGTGCTTAAAATTTCTAAATGACTCATTTGAATATTGTATATATATCTTCAATGTTTTTTTTTTTGCTTTTTAAATATTTGATTAGCAGTAGTTTTCAACATTGCTAAAAAATATACTATATAAAAAATAAAAAATGAAAACTCTTTACATTATCCCAAAAAAGATCAATAAGTAAACCTTAAAAGTGGTTTTAATTGTGGCTTTTAATATTAGTTTAGTAAAATATACAGTAAAGTTGGGTAGTTTGGAGAAGGGAAAAATCAGTTCAGTGGTCAAAAATTTTCTTTTCTGTCCTTGATGTTAATATTTTAAGAATTCTTTAATTAAATTTTATTAATTAACTTTATTTTCTTCTTCCACAGTACAACAAACTTCACCAAATTTTAAACTATTTGCTATCAAATAGGAAAGTTATAAATTTTCTGGAAAAACCTTGAGATTATAATAGCTATATATATTGTTAAAAGAGCTTTAATTAAAGAATATACTGAAAACTTATGTAACCAATCAGGTAAGACTATTTTTTATCCTATAAAATTTCTTTTCAGGGGGTATATTTAAACGATTTTAAGTAGTTTAATATACACTTTCAGTAAGATAAAGACAAAATATTAAAATAACTATTTACAATTTTACATCAAGACAAGCTAATATTTTTAAAAATATTAATTTTTATGTTTCCTGCAAAATAGTCTAACTTACAAATTATGGTAAAGTTAACGAACACTTTGAATAATAATGAAAATATTGTTAAACTTTAACAGAAATACAAGAGGAAGAAGTTAATCAGATAAGGTCTCATCTGCGCTTATTTACAGTAATATCTACAGTTGGTGCTTAATTACTCTTTAATTTACTTTATTTCTTTTATAATTAAAAAACCTTCTTACTTTATTTACAAATATAGCTTTAATTTTTTATATGAAATTATCTAAAGTTCTTTTTCTCAATCACTAAAAATTAATGCTTTATCATCATTTCCAAAATAATTAAAAGGAAGGATCTTATTTTATCTAAGTAACTTTTTAAAATATTTTAATTTGCATTTATTTAAAAATTTTAGTTGGAAAACCACTGTAATGATCATTCTTACATACACTATATGAAAACTAAGGTGGTCTGAACCGCCCTACCATAAAAAAATTATGAGGCAATTCATTCAGCAAATTATCTCTTTGGTAGTGGTAACTAGCTCTCAAACTAGTACAATTCATTAACATTAAGAAAGTCAAATTTAATCAATAACAAATCATTAAACCTTTAAAATTGGATTGATTCAAATCTTTTATATCATCTTTTTCAAATATTATAAGTTTTTAAGGGTAAACTTCTTCTCTAAACTTATTACTAATCATTCTAACAACTTTCCCTTTAACCACAAACTAGTTTTTATAATAATGGGACAATGGAAAAATAATTTCTAATCCTGATTTTAAGAATAGTGTTATTTTTCCATTATATATCTCACATTATAAATATAAATTGATATCAAATAATTTAAATATAAAAAATGTATATTTATATCAGAAAGATAGCATAAATATCTGATTAACTATTTCATGTTTCTTTAGAGAGTTGAAGTCTTTTTATCTTGTTATAGCTGGGTATTACCTTCTAAAACCAAATTACAGAAAAGGAACAGCTATACAGTATTAAAAATAACTTTGTAAAACCAATAGAATAGGAACTCTGTGTTAATATTTACCAAACTTTTAAAAATCAACGCAAATGAATTAAAAAAAAATAAATAAATAAAATACTAATGAAGAAAGTATCAGAAAGCCATTTAATAAAATTTATCAAGGTAGCAAATACATAAATTGTATGCAAATGACTGTTTCTTCTGGTGGGACTTATTATTCAACTTTCATAGAGCCAATACAAGATTTATTCAATAGTTCACAATTTAAAAGCATTAAAGAACTTTTTCCTACCTTAAAGTATTCTCAACTGAAATTTACAAGGCATCTATTACTATTTAAAAGTACTATATTTAACATTATATTAGTAGTTTCCCTACTATTAGCTACATTGAATATAATAATGATTAGATTAGTAAACCTAAAGTCAATTGAATCCTATTTGCATTCCTGAGGACACATTGTTACTCATCCAATCAATGACAAAGGATGAGTTAACACATTTTTTAACCATATTATGAAAATTACTGATATCAGGATGATTTTTGAACAATGATGTCATATCAGAGTAAATTGCTCATCCTCTGCTGGTTACAATGACTTTAAATCACTATGACTCCCAAGAGCGCCTATTGTTTACAAGCAAGAACAGTGACTCTCAGAATATTTTTGTAATACAAAATGTTCTTTTTGGTGAATAAAAATTTATTTACAAATTTATTTATATATTATGAATGGTAAAGATCATTACATTAAACAATGAAGCTTCAATCAATCATAAATATTAATTTATACTAATCTGAAAAATGTTTCAGAATACAACTACTAAAAAAGTAACCACTGTATACATATTTTAGAAAGAACTAATGAAATGTAATGAAAAAAATAATGTTAGTTAAATATAGTTAAAAGTTATTTGGTAGTTTTAAATAACTTATTGAAGAAATCTGCAAACTATGGAAATGAAAACTAAATGTAATTGGAAAGAAGCTAAACATTTGCAATCTGATTAAATTATATATGGTATGATAT
>SEYY01002765.1:0-2500 GCA_009176605.1 Armadillidium nasatum
CATTGAATAAAAATATTAAGAAATCAAAAATTCCGAGAATGTCACTAAAAAGTTTCCTGCCAATCTATAAATTATCCTCTGATTAATTTGAAATATAAATAATATAAATAATTCTTAATAATATTATTTATATATTTTGGTATAAATAGAATTAATAGAATTAATAATTTTTAAATTGTAGATTTTTTCAATTTTTGTAGTTACCTTTTATAAAATATCTATCAAATTTTAATATATATATATAATATATATATATTATATATATATAATATATTACTATATTATATTTATATAATATAATATATAATTATATATAATATATATTTACATATATTTATATATATTATATATAATATATATATATATATATATATTATTTTTTTTTTTTTTTTTTTTTTTTTTTTTTTTTTTTTTTTTTTTTTTTTTTTTTAAATAAAAATTAAATAATAAGCCGGTTACTATCAAAAACTCGCTTAATATATATTATATACTATATATAATATATATATATATAAATATATATATATTATATATATATATATATATATAATATAAATAATATATAATATAGTAATAATATATATATATATTATATATTATATAAATATATAGATATATAGCCAGATAGAGAATAGTATAGAAGGAGATTTAAAGGCGAAAAGCTCTAGACTCCACCTTTTCAGGGAAGTTGTAAGAGTGGAACCACCTGGATGTTGACTCATACTCACACAGGGGACACCACTCCTATACAAGCAAGCAACTGGGTAGTTGAAGAAAACTGAAGGCCCTCAGACACAAACCTCTTAGAAACTTATTTAAAAGAAAATATGTGGCTTTCCCGAGAAGATCAGAGAAAAAGAAACACCAAATATGAGGAGATTAATTTTGAGTTGAGTGTTTTCAAAAGAAGATAAAGTTGTGTGGGATTGTGTCGAGTAGAGAGGGGAGGAATTGATTTTGAGGCATTGAACGACCATGTTTTCTCTGCCAATTTTGAAATCAGATACTCAGAATTAGTTGCTCCAAGGCCCCCTCTTTGAAATCTTTAACTCTGCTGGGAGGGGCGCCTTTAAATGAGGAGTAATGAGGGAGTCATAGCATAGGAGGGAAGGAGTGAAATAAGAGAGAAGTCATTAATGAAAACAAAAATGTTGGGACAGAACAGATCCTTGAGGAACACCACTATATAGATTTATACGATGAACGGTGGCGTCTACAAAGCAGCTATAAACGACCGGAAAGGAAATCAGAGAGAAGATCACAGAGAGAAGGATAGATTCCGAAAGAGGGAAGTTTGGAAATCAGAGCTTTGTTACAGACTCTATCGAATGCTTCGGTATGTCGGCAAGCAAAAATTCACCGAAATCCGAAGAGCGGAGACAAAGTCAGAGAAAGGGAAAGAAGATCACAAGTAGAGCGTTTCTTACGAAAGACATAGTGGTGATCAGAGATAAGATTAGAAGAGTTAAGATGTTTCCAAATCTTCCTGTTAAGGATAGATTCTAAAACTTTAGAAAGAACGAAGGTTTTTTTTTTGGTTTTTTTGACCAATTGAGCAGAAATTTTTAGAGTATATAGCATTTTTCCCGGTGTAATAACTCCATTTCTAGCGTTTTTCTGAGTCTATAATGGTTTGGAAGTTATTTGGGGTCAAACCACCGGACCACATGAGCTGAAAATTTACCTGAACGCAATTAGCCACAATTTCTCGAATCTGTAGGATACGATTTTTGATATTACGTAAAGAAAGAAAGTTATAAAAACTCGAATTTTTTTAAAAATTTTATTTTCAAAATCCCTACCCTTACGGAGAAAAAATAATAATTTTAAAAAAAAAAACCAACGTACCAATTTTTTTATTTTTGAATATTGTTTAGAGGAGGGATAGTCGTACAACTTTGTTTACAGCATTATCAAATGCCATTTGTTTGAAGAAAGATATAGCCTCTCAAACTTTTAAAATTTCCGAAAATTTGCCAAAAATTTCTTATATGCCCTGTTTTTTTTGGGGGGGGGAGGGAATGTGACGTAGCTCGATAGTAGAACCTTCTGTACAATATATAACGGCAACGCTGTTTTCAATGGATTTGAATCCTGACGTACCAAATATATATATATAATAATTATATATATATTATAATATATATAATATAAATATATATATATATATATATATATATATAATATATATAATATATATATATAATAATTATAATATATACAACCATATATAATAATAATAATAATTAATAATATAATATTAATATTATATATATTATATTATTATTTATTATATTTATTTTATTTATCATTATATTATTATTTATTATTTTAATACATTATCCCGCAAAGTTATTATTATTGTTATTAAAATATAAAATAATATTTAATATTAAAAACGTATAATAATCTTGAATAAAGTTTAAGAAATATTATTATTATTATTATTATTATTATCATTATTATTGTTATATTTATTTACTTAATATCCTTATTATTC
>SEYY01002765.1:10000-12500 GCA_009176605.1 Armadillidium nasatum
TTTTCTGCTATATTCAATCTTCTTTTCTTTAAGACTTCCGACTTTGTTCACCTGAGAGATTTGTGCTAGACTGATAGGTTTTCTTAGGGGAGGATCCAATCTCAAAAAAGTTTTTTTATTATTTGACCGATTGAGCTGAAATTTACAACATATATACATTTTTAAATCTAAGAACTTTTGATTTCTGACTTTTTTTCTGAGTCTCTAAAAGTTTAAAAATTATAGGGGGTAAAAAAAAAAAATGAATAGAAGTCCTAAACCAGTGGGCCGAATGACCCAAAAACATCCCTGTACATTCTAAGCCCCAATTTCTACAGCTTTAATTAATGTGTAACTTTTTTGATAACTTTTGATAGCGATTGATTATAGAAGGTGAAACTTTTTTTGAAAAAAATGGTAAAAAACATACCCTTCTGGAGAAAAAAAAGCAAAAAACTATACATTAAAAGTTTTTTAAATCTGGCAGGTATTTAGAGGAGGGTCAGAGCTAAAACTTTTATTTAAAGCACTTTTAAAACCTATTTGTTTGGATCGAGATACAACCTCTCACACTTTGAAAATTTTGAAATTTTGACGAAAATTGACCATTTTCGAAAAGCTGTATCTCGAACCAAACAAATTGGTTTTAAAAGTGTCTTAAATAAAAGTTTTAGATCTGTCCCTCCTCTAAACATTTACTAAATTAAGAAAACTTTTAATGTACAGTTTTTTTTATAAATTTTTTTGTCCGAAGGTGTGAATTTTACAAAATAAAATAAAAAAATTCGACACCTGGCCAAGTAAGGGCATATAACATTTTTTCTGTAAAGTAGAGAACAAAACTCTGTTAGAAACTTTTGTAGCCAATTGATTTAGAAATGCACACACCAAATTTCAGACCAAAAAAATTATTATGTGACCTCACCGTAGATTCATATTTCTGCTCCCTCCTTGAAAAGATCTCGGTACGTGAGCGATAGTAAACTGTAAATATATATATTTTATATATATTGACTTCGAATAATATATTTTTTTAATTTTCAATCTATTATATTACATATTTCGGATTAATGTAAATTTGGATACAAACGTACAACAACAGAAGATAAATAAAATATATTTTCTATAACAGATTTCCAACAATTAAATTATGTTTGAGCAATATAATATTTCCCTATAATAATATATATATATATATATATATATATATATATATATATATATATATATATATATATATATATATATATATATATATATATATATATATATATATATATATATATATATATATATATATATATATATATATATATATATATATATATATATATATATATATATATATATATATATATATATATATATATATATATATATATATATATATATATATATATATATATATATATATATATATATATATATATATATATATATATATATATATATATATATATATATATATATATACTCTTACAAAACTCTTACCTGTGTTGTTGCGTTGTACTCTATGACGTCATAAGTTGGGCAGAGAATAGATTTACGTAAGTAAGTTAATACTGGAGGATTCACACAATCAGAAATACCAAAATCAGGAAGAAAACTTAAAAAAAATAACTTGATTGTATAGTCCATGATCATTCTCTGGAAATTTGCAGTTTTATTAAATATATATAAATATATATATATATATATATATATATATATATATATATATATATATATATATATATATATATATATATATATATATATATATATATATATATATATATATATATATATATATATATATATATATATATATATATATATATATATATATATATATATATATATATATATATATATATATATATATATATATATATATATATATATATATATATATATATATATATATATATATATATATATATATATATATATATATATATATATATATATATGCTCGCATGATAAAAATTAAATTAATGTAAATCAGTTGATTTTGTTACTTTTTTTTTTTTTTTTTTTTTTTTTTTTTTTTTTTAAAATTCATGTTTTTTTTTTTTTTACTAATTTTATTGATTTTTTTATTTTTTTTAAAAAAAAAATAACATCACTGTCTTTATATTTTTAAGTTCAAAATATCATAAGAGAGATTAAAAAATAAAATAAATTAAAATTAATATAAATTTAACCATTTTATTGGGCTGGGACAAAAAATTAATCAACGTCCAACGATATTTACTCTAAAAATTATATAAAATTTATTAATTTTAAAATTTCAATAGAAATGTTTTTTTTTTTTTTTTTTTGTGATTCAAATATTTTTTTAATTTATTTATTCTATTATTTTGAAAGCTGTACGAGTAAGATTGTGACGCAACAACCCTTATTAATCTCAAATTTCATTTAATTAAAAAAAAATAATAAATAAATAAATAAAAGTATATTTATTTATTTAAGTATCTATAAATACAAACTTATTAAAAGCATTTATTGTAGTTAACTTGTAATTATAGAGTATAGAAGT
>SEYY01002765.1:27500-30000 GCA_009176605.1 Armadillidium nasatum
TATTTATTATTTAATAACCTGTATTTTAAATAAAAAAAAAGCTGACGTTAGTGTCACTACTTCATTTATTTATAAGTGTGAAGATGAGAAAATTTTATTTGAAGAAGGGATTTTCAGTATTTTTTTCACTTCTTTTTTTAATGTAGAAAGTATGTTTACTTAAGCAACAATCAAATTTCAAATACATCACTAAATTATTTACTATTTTCTCAGTATTTAATGTTTCCTTTTTTTTTTAACTAAGTATTCTATAACTCTAATCAGTCATTAGTAATTTATCAGTAATTGGTAAAAGACAATTTTTTTTCTGAATTCTTTACTTTCAGACCTTATTGATTAAAAAAAATATTTATTTATTCACCTCATGCTAAAAGGAAATATTAATTTTATTCTAATTTCAGTAATAGGATATAATTAAAACAAGATTTTGTAGCTTTACAAAGCAATAAATAATAATAATAAAAAATAAACACATTATAGAGTTTCCAAAAAATTATTTAATTTAATTTATTAATTTTTTTCAAAAAATTATTGGTTTAAAACTTTCTTTATATTTATGCATCGTCTTAAAAAATACTAACTTTGTGATTTAAAAAAAAAAAAAAAAAAAAAAAAAAAAAAAAAAAAAAAAAAAAAAAAAAAAAAAAAAGCAATTGAAAATACTTAAAATCAAAAAAATTTTTTTTCCATAATAATTTAAGTTAATCAAAATTATTTTTGCTTAAATAGAAAACATCACATTTTATTTAATAACAAATTATTAAAACTTTACCTAAAAACCATTAATGTGTTTGGTAAATTAGAACTTTATATATTTTTCATAGTAAGCTGTAAAAATTGTCCTAACGAATCGTTGGGACAAGTGGCAAAAAAAAAATGTCACAACAAATTTTTTCAGTTATTTTCATATTAAAAAATAAATCGTTGAAGCAACTTTCTTATATTTTATATGCCTTTTCTCTATTAAAAATTTTACCGTGACATTTTTGACACTTGTCCCAACGATTCGTTAGGACAATTTTTGCAGTATAGCTAATCACATTTCTCTCAAACAGGCTTTCCAGGTATTTACGTTGGAAGAGGTGTCGAAAGAAAGGCAACAATGATGTCATGCAAAGTTCCTTCTCTTGATAAGGGTTTCAAATCTCCAATTGCGGTTTCCATCGTTCAAAATCAATGCATAACACCTACTAATATAATGAAAGTGAGGAAATTTTGATTTCAATAAATAAATAATTAATAATAATAATAATAATAATAATAATAATAATAATAATAAAAATTAATAAATAATAATAATAATAATAACAAATTAATAAATAATAATAAAAATAAAAATTATTTATTTTTATATATTTTTATCAAAATAATAATAATAAATAATAATAAATTATTTTAATATTAATTTTTAATTTAATTAATTTAATAATATATTATTATATTATAATATAATAATATAATAAAAATAATAATAATAGTAATAATAATAATAATATGATAATAATAATAATAATAATAATAATAATAATAATAATAATAAATAATAATAATAATAATAATAATAATAATAATATATAATAATAATAATAATAATAATAATAATAATAATAATAATAATAATAATAATAATAATAATAATAATAATAATAATAATAATAATAATAATAATAATAATAATAATAATCATAATAATTCAATAAAACAGTTTATTCAGAAAAAAGTACAAATAAAAGTTTGAACTATTACATACAAGGTAAAAAAAAAATACAATAATAATACAAAAGTAACAATAATAATAATAATAATAATAATATTATAATAATAAAGTCCAGTTCTCTGAAAAGGGGCTGCTAGGGAAAACTCTGCCGTTTCCTTTGAGCCCCAAAGTTTAATACATATAAATTTGATAATTACATGTTAGGATAGGTTACTTCTAGAGTAACGAAATTCTAGATATATTGATCATGCAAGCAACAGTAACAAAGTTGTTAAATATGAAGTTTGCTACAATAATTCTAGTAGTAATAATAGTAATGATGATATTTATTTCAAGTATTGTAATAACAATAATAGTAATAATAATAGTAATAAAATAATAATAATAATAATAATAATAATAATAATAATAATAATAATAATAATAATAATAATAATAATAATAATAATATATAATTAATAATATAATAATAATAATAATAATAATAATAATAATAATAATAATAATAATAATAATAATAATAATAATAATAATAATAATAATAATAATAATAATAATAAAAAATAATAAGTGGCAACTATATTGCTAGCAATTTCTATTATACACCAGTGATAAAAATAGTGATAATAATAGTTATGATAATAGTAATAAAATAGGTTGTAATATAATATTGTCAATAAAATTTTCAATAATAATAATAAGTTGTAATATAATATTTTCAATAAAATTTTCAATAAAAATAATAAGGACAATAAGAATGAAAAGACAATTGCTGCACCGATT
>SEYY01002765.1:37500-40000 GCA_009176605.1 Armadillidium nasatum
TATATATATATATATATATATATATATATATATATATATATATATATATTATATATATATAATATATATATATATATATATATATATATATATATATATACATATATTTCAGCAATATCTACCAAATCTATAGTTGTAAGTTTAGACGTAGCGTATATAGGGCATTACAAGTGCATATTTTGCCCAAATAAATGTTTAAGTGGTCCATTGGAAGAAGAAAATCGGTTGCTGGAATATGCTTCAGAGGTTCATAGTAGAATGACGAAGATTAGAGAAGAACTGAAGATCTAGTCAAAGAGAATTGAAGATTTAGTTAAAAAGAATTGAAGATCTAATGAAATAGAACTGAAGATCTGGTCAACTATTCTATTATTTTATAAAAAAATTTAAAAAAAAGTTGAAGATTGTTATTATTATTATAATTATTATTATTATTATTATTATTATTATTATTATTATTATTATTATTATTATTATTATTATTATTATTATTATTATTATTATTATTCTTATAGTTATTATTATTATTATTATTATTATTATTATTATTATTATTATTATTATTATTATTATTATTATTATTATTATTATTATTATTTTATTACTTCTATAATTGTTATTGTTATTCGTATTATTTTTGTTGTTGTAGTTATCATAATAATTTTTCTTGTAGTTAATATTATTTATACTATTATTATTATTATTATTATTCTTTTTATATTATTATTATTATTATTATTATTATTATTATTATTATTATTATTATTATTATTATTATTATTATTATTATTATTATTATTATTATTATTATTTTATTATTATTATTATTATATTATTATTATTATTATTATTATTATTATTATTATTATTATTATTATTATTATTATTATTATTATACTATTATTATTATATTATTATTATTATTATAATTATTTATTATTGTAATTGTTATTATTTGCAAAAGGTAATATATATATATATATATATATATATATATATATATATATATATATATATATATATATATATATATATATATATATATATATATATATATATATATATATATATATATAGAGAGAGAGAGAGAGAGAGAGAGAGAGAGAGAGAGAGAGAGAGAGAGAGAGATGAACGAATAAAATATTATTATTATTATTATTATTATTATTATTATTATTATTATTATTATTATTATTATTATTATTATTATTATTATTATTATTATTATTATTATTATTATTATTATTATTATTATTAATTAATTCAATTATTTAAAATTTATTTTCCAAATTTTTTTACTAAATTTTTTAATTTCTTTATTATTATGTTAAATGAAAATTATTTTAAAACGTAAAGAAAAGTTCCTCACATCGGCCTATTATTATTATTATTATTATTATTATTATTATTATTATTATTATTATTATTATTATTATTATTATTATTTCCAATTAAAAACTCAAAATTAGAAAAGGGAGATTTTAAACTCATAATTCTAATTTTATTTTCAAATTTCTTTAAACTTTCAAATCAAATTAGTTATCCTTTAATAACATTTTCTATGATTTCCTGATGATTAAAAATGGTTTTTAAAAGGGTGACTATAGGAAAAATTCAGCATAAAAAATATGTTTCATTTTCCAACATAGTTTTAATTAGTTTATATCCTCAGATTTTATCTAAAGACTTGTAATATATTTTTAAACTCTTATATGCCCCACTCTAAAATTCGTGTTTGTGATTTCGTATCTATAAATCTTTTGTTACAAGGTTTTTGGAAATATGTCAATCTATTTGGGTGTTCCATGAAATCAGGCGTGACGTCACACGTAAGCCAGCTGCAGCGAGCTGAATCTTGATTTTCGTGGGACACTTCGCTGTAGCAATTATCAGCTAATCTACATAAACAAATGTAAATATATTATAAAATAAAATTTAACCATTTGTTTAATTAATTTAAACAATGACTTAATTTTTAATTAATATCGTATATGCCATATGCAGGAATAAAAGAATACCGTAAGAATCAACGGCGGCAACCATGATTAAAAACATTGGAACCAATAAATTTTTAATAATTGAAAATAATTTAACTTGCTTCATTTAAAATAAATTAACGATCTAAAAATACTAAAATAATTATCCGTAATAATTTGCAAACAAATTGTATCTGAATAAGAATGTTTACAAAAGGTATTTATTATTAAGAAAAAAAGGGCTTGGCCTAACATCTCCGTGTTTGTTTACATTACGTGACCATTCAAGATTGCTGCAGCGAAAATTATTGCAACAAAACTCGTGGGACACTTCGCTATAGCAATCTTCAAATCCCTTAAAGAATCTTGACCTTGTAATACCCATAGATGAAAGTCTTTCCTTTTGTGAGTTAATTTCTGGTGTTAGGACTAAAAGTTTTAATTTTTATAGTAATGTTATGTGAAATGATAAGAGATCAAAACCACCATAACCACTCGTATTATATTTTTAAGATCAATTAAAA
>SEYY01002765.1:45000-57500 GCA_009176605.1 Armadillidium nasatum
GATGACAGTCTTCTTCTACACAGTAATCTTTACTGCATGGACCACATGACATGGCCACTGTTCTGTATATATATGTATATATATATATATATATATAATATATATATATATATATATATATATATATATATATATATATATATATATATATATATATATATATATATATATATATATATATATATATATATATATATATATATATATATATATATATATATATATATATATATATATATATATATATATATATATATATATATATATATATATATATATATATATATATATAAGTTTAAGTCTAGTATTAGATTGTTGGACGGAGAAAGAATTATTACTGTGCAGAAACTCGTATTGCAGAGTCATTGTCAAAGCAAAATGTATACTACTTCAATTTTCAGAAGAGTAGAGAGAGTATAGAGGGTGCAGAAAAAAGACTAGAAAGGTTTATTGAATAAATAAAAACATTGATAAAATAAAAATGCAAAGATTACATGTTTTCTAGTAGGGTTATCTGAGTAGAATCATCAGACTACTCGAGGCGTTCTCCATGCAAGGAGAAATGGGACTAGGAAAATGTGAACAAATTTTTAACGTGCCTTAGGAGAGAAAGAGAAAGAAAGAGAAATAATGCGATTCATCCGAAAAAAGATTAAAAAGAACAGAAAACAAAAAAAGAACTTCAAAGAGAACAAAGATTGTTTTTTATTTTATTAAGATATTAAAGGCTTGTTTTCTACGAAGTTTTCATATTTTTTTGAAAGAATTTAAAGGCTTGAAATATTATGGAATTTAGTGTTTGAGTTGTTGAAATAAATCATCTTTTCTACGCTCCAGTTAGGGATTCGAGAATTACTCTCAGTTACTCCAAGTGTAATGAAGGTGTTCAGTAGTCCTTACAGAAATGGAGAGCAACGAACTAATTAAAAATAGGAAAATGTTGTATATAATACTGGAACAAAACTGTTTATATTTTATAGATAGATATATAATCAGAACGACGGCCATCTATAACAGCTACTTCATACCAACCGGTATGGGTATCAGCGAAATGGACAAAAAGAGAAGGATAAATACCGAAAGAAGGAAGTTTAGATGTTAAAGCTATGTGCCAAACTTAGCTGAAGACTTGCTAAGTGTCTAGCAAACAAGTGGAGCCAAACAAAGGTATATTAGTTTAGATTAAGGGTAAAAATATGAAATGTACTCCTCCACGAGAGAGAATCTCTTCGGTTATCCAATTTGAGCCCTCCGAAGGACTTTTCCTACAGAATCAATATTCATCCCAAAGGGAATCAAAGAAGTACTATCGCAAGTAATCTATATATTATAGTGTTTGTGGAAGCGAAATGCCAAAAAAGCATCCCTTTTACTAGTGGGGTTTTCCTTAAAGGACGACTTGAAAAGATAAAAGAATGCAGAGGTGGAAATAGTTTAATGAAGCAAAGTGGTGGAATCGAATTTAAGAATATGTCAAGAAAGTTGGGTTATTTCCAAGACAATCAGAGAGACGGGTATGGAAATTCTTCTTCTCAAAGTTATTTTAGATTGAAAAACAGAAGGCAAGTTTACTGGCTGCATCTTGAGGACCTACAAGAAAGCCGTTGGCGGCAGTGAACATTGAAATCACTTAAAATCATGATAACAAAAAAGAAGAGAAAGAAAGAAGTTATATTTTGGATACTAAATAATCTAAGAATTTAATGTGGTAAGTTGTGTTAGAAGATAAAATGTAAAAGAACAAATGAATTTAATCGTAGTTTGGCAGGAGAACCAAAGTCACAATGTTTAAAATTTGTTAGACTGTAAATGAAAAACACGAAAACAAGCTGAACAACCTTTTTGACAGAAAATTGAGAGTAGAAACAATAAGATTAAACAGAGATATGTTTGCTATGGGAAAACTTAGTCAACAGAGTTTTGGTCTAGTACAGAAGTAAGGCCGTGAAAAAGATTGGTATTGTTCAACAAAGCAGGAATTAATATGTTGTAAAAATGTTGTAAAAATTAATGAGAAATGCACAAGAGAAAGCTGGAGGCAAATATTGGTGGTACCCATAGCATCATCGGAAATCACTAACTCTTAAGTGATGATGAGGTGAGAGGCAAATAATGGGCATTATTTGGATGCTACTCTCCAAGCATCTTCGAGATGGGTCAATATTTCGTCATTTACTTCGTTTTTTTAATTTTTTTTTTTTAAGATGATGCTGGAGTATGTGCATATTAATCCGCGCGGTACATGTGAAAAGGTGGGTGGACAGTGTAAGCTTGAGACTCTTCAATATAAAATTGAGGGTATGCACTAAGGGAATAAAAATGGCGAAAAGGATGACCCACGTAATAGGATTGTTTATGTGAGCTACTTAATACTACTTACACTGCAACATTACAAACTAAAATAAACACTGCTAATATTTTCATGTCAAATATTAAAAACTTTAACATTTATTTAATCTTATAAACTGATTTTATTCTATATAAATTGTTCTCTTCTTAATTCAAGTTTTCTTGAACAAGTTCAATTTACAGTAGAAACTAAAACCGATTAGCATTGGAGCATTTAATTAGGTCAGCAATTATTCTTAACCTACTTACTATAACAGCCAATTATATTTCAGAAACCTAAACGCTAATTTCTGTTCGTAAAATTAGTACTATTAAAATAGGCTTATTCACTCATATAAATTAAAGATTTTTTCATGCAAGTAAAACAGATTAAAACAGGACGCTGGTCCTCTTGATCGGTTTGACATGTTGCTAAATGAAACATATGGCAACTTCTAGCTACATCTGGCAATATATATAAATTTGTGCACTAATTAAATGATTCATATATAATATGGTAGAAAACAATTTTGAATATTGAACTGTTACACTTGTTTCGTTTTAAATATAGGTAAATATCAATATCAAGTGTAATGAACTATAATTACTGTAATATATATATATATATATATATATATATATATATATATATATATATATATATATATATATATATATATATATATATATATATATATATATATATATATATATATATATATATATATATATATATATATATATATATATATATATATATATATATATATATATATATATATATATATATATATATATATATATATATATATATATATATATATATATATATATATATATATATATATATATATATATATATATATATATATATATATATATATATATATATATATATATATATATATATATATATACTAGTGAGACGAATTCTCATCAAACGAAGAAGTGTGTAACTTAATAATTCAGAAGATTATTGTGTGCTTGAAGATAATTATCCCTCACTTAGGTCATATCTTCAATATTCAGCTTCAAATCTTCATAAAGAGAAATGTTCTGATTTATAGGAGGTGTAAAATACGAAATAGCAAAACATTTTATTTACTTTAAAATGGATGACTTCATAAATTTCACATATAATATTAATTGAATGTATACATTACCGTTTACCGTGGCTCAAACGGTAAAGTGATTGACTCACGTGCTTGAGGGCGCCGGTTCGATCCCACTTCGATATCCTAGGTATATACTACCTAGAAAAGTTCTTCTCCTCGAATAGGGCAATGCCCGTGAAATGTGAACTTTTTAAAAAAAAAACAAAAAAAAAAAAAACATATAATGATTGGAAAACAAACTGTGATTTCAAATATATTTACTTAATTAATAATAATGAGCAATATTTAGCAATAAAAGTTTATAAATTAAATATCTTAAAATTTTAGAAAAACTTATC
The DNA here is from genome assembly GCA_009176605.1 of Armadillidium nasatum. NCBI lineage: Eukaryota > Metazoa > Arthropoda > Malacostraca > Isopoda > Armadillidiidae > Armadillidium > Armadillidium nasatum. Next base: position 48,782 of record SEYY01002765.1, read on the forward strand.
AAAATATTTTGCATCAGTCAAGTATTTAAGAATATCAAAATTTAAATTTATTTAAATTTTTTTTTCCATGTAAATGTGGGAAATATTAAGCAAAAACGCATTTTCCTTTCGGTTTGTAAACTGTACCGTAATCCAAGTCGGATGAAATCATCTCACATTTCAAACCATTTCCACAAAATCCAGATAAATTCCAATAACCTCCACAAGGTTCACCAGGTCCCTTTTAAGAATATATATATATATATATATATATATATATATATATATATATATATATATATATATATATATATATATATATATATATATATATATATATATATATATATATATATATATATATATATATATATATATATATATACATATACATATATATATATATATATATATATATATATATATATATATATATATATATATATATATATATATATATATATATATATATATATATATATATATATATATATATTCTCATAACTGCTAATGATGTTATAATTTCGAGGAATCGAACCCGGGTCCAAAAGATGGAAGTCCGTTGTGTTGACCACTACTCCACTGATGGTTCAAAATGAAATAATCCAGAACTTCTACTGACATATCGCCTAGTGAAAAGTCCCTTCAATATTTCACCGACCACAACTTGGGCGTAGCGTCAACATGGACCAGGTTCTATCCTGAATATAAACCGCAGTGCAAATTTTATAATTTTGATAACCACTATGATAAACCGTGGAATCTTTATTTATAATTTTCATAACTGCTAATGATGTTATAATTTCGAGGAATCGAACCCGGGTCCAAAAGATGGAAGTCCGTTGTGTTGACCACTACTCCACTGATGGTTCAAAATGAAATAATCCAAATTGAAGGGACTTTTCACTAGGCGATATGTCAGTAGAAGTTCTGGATTATTTCATTTTGAACCATCAGTGGAGTAGTGGTCAACACAACGGACTTCCATCTTTTGGACCCGGGTTCGATTCCTCGAAATTATAACATCATTAGCAGTTATGAAAATTATAAATAAAGATTCCACGGTTTATCATAGTGGTTATCAAAATTATAAAATTTGCACTGCGGTTTATATTCAGGATAGAACCTGGTCCATGTTGACGCTACGCCCAAGTTGTGGTCGGTGAAATATTGAAGGGACTTTTCACTAGGCGATATGTCAGTAGAAGTTCTGGATTATTTCATTTTGAACCATCAGTGGAGTAGTGGTCAACACAACGGACTTCCATCTTTTGGACCCGGGTTCGATTCCTCGAAATTATAACATCATTAGCAGTTATGAAAATTATAAATAAAGATTCCACGGTTTATCATAGTGGTTATCAAAATTATAAAATTTGCACTGCGGTTTATATTCAGGATAGAACCTGGTCCATGTTGACGCTACGCCCAAGTTGTGGTCGGTGAAATATTGAAGGGACTTTTCACTAGGCGATATGTCAGTAGAAGTTCTGGATTATTTCATTTTGAACCATCAGTGGAGTAGTGGTCAACACAACGGACTTCCATCTTTTGGACCCGGGTTCGATTCCTCGAAATTATAACATCATTAGCAGTTATGAAAATTATGAATAAAGATTCCACGGTTTATCATAGTGGTTATCAAAATTATAAAATTTGCACTGCGGTTTATATTCAGGATAGAACCTGGTCCATGTTGACGCTACGCCCAAGTTGTGGTCGGTGAAATATTGAAGGGACTTTTCACTAGGCGATATGTCAGTAGAAGTTCTGGATTATTTCATTTTGAACCATCAGTGGAGTAGTGGTCAACACAACGGACTTCCATCTTTTGGACCCGGGTTCGATTCCTTGAAATTATAACATCATTAGCAGTTATGAAAATTATAAATAAAGATTCCACGGTTTATCATAGTGGTTATCAAAATTATAAAATTTGCACTGCGGTTTATATTCAGGATAGAACCTGGTCCATGTTGACGCTACGCCCAAGTTGTGGTCGGTGAAATATTGAAGGGACTTTTCACTAGGCGATATGTCAGTAGAAGTTCTGGATTATTTCATTTTGAACCATCAGTGGAGTAGTGGTCAACACAACGGACTTCTATCTTTTGGACCCGGGTTCGATTCCTCGAAATTATAACATCATTAGCAGTTATGAAAATTATAAATAAAGATTCCACGGTTTATCATAGTGGTTATCAAAATTATAAAATTTGCACTGCGGTTTATATTCAGGATAGAACCTGGTCCATGTTGACGCTACGCCCAAGTTGTGGTCGGTGAAATATTGAAGGGACTTTTCACTAGGCGATATGTCAGTAGAAGTTCTGGATTATTTCATTTTGAACCATCAGTGGAGTAGTGGTCAACACAACGGACTTCCATCTTTTGGACCCGGGTTCGATTCCTTGAAATTATAACATCATTAGCAGTTATGAAAATTATAAATAAAGATTCCACGGTTTATCATAGTGGTTATCAAAATTATAAAATTTGCACTGCGGTTTATATTCAGGATAGAACCTGGTCCATGTTGACGCTACGCCCAAGTTGTGGTCGGTGAAATATTGAAGGGACTTTTCACTAGGTGATATGTCAGTAGAAGTTCTGGATTATTTCATTTTGAACCATCAGTGGAGTAGTGGTCAACACAACGGACTTCCATCTTTTGGACCCGGGTTCGATTCCTCGAAATTATAACATCATTAGCAGTTATGAAAATTATAAATAAAGATTTCACGGTTTATCATAGTGGTTATCAAAATTATATATATATATATATATATATATATATATATATATATATATATATATATATATATATATATATATATATATATATATATATATATATATATATATATATATATATATATATATATATATATATATTATTTCACCTCTGGTGGGCAAAGGACAGAGACCTACTAAAATTCCACCAGAGTTAGGGGGAAAGCCGGAAACATATTCAAATTAAAGGCCGACATGACCTGAAACCCGGCGTTTGAAGGTGCATAAGTCATAGGAAGTTGGAAAAATAGATGAAGGAATTGTGTTCCAGACTTAACCAGTAGAGTACAAGTAAGAATGAGCATAGCGGTTCAGTGTGGGGTCGGAGAGTTGGACAGAGAAAGGATGAGACTGTGTAGAAAGACGAGGCGCACGAGCCATTCTCACTGGAGGAGGAATGCGACGAGAGAGCTCATAAGAGCAGTGTCCATTGTAATAGCGATAGTATAGAGAGAGTGACGCAACAATTCGACGGGCAGAAAGAGGTTGGAGAGAATTAGTGAGAGCAGGAAAATTGATAAGGCGAAAAGCTCTAGACTCCACCTTTTCTGGGAGAGCTGTACGAGTGGAACCACCCCAGATGTGTGACGCATACTCCATACCGGAACAAACAACACCCCTATACAGAGCAAGCAATTGGGGTGGTGTGAAAAAATACTGAAGGCCCCTCAGAACACCCAACTTCTTAGAAGCTTGTTTAGAAAGAGAAATAATGTGATCTTTCCAAGAAAGATCACAAAAAAAAAAAAACACCAAGAATATTAAGGAGAGATGAAGGTTTGAGCTGCGTGTTTTCGAAGAAGATATCGTAGTTGTGTGGAAGATTGTGTCGAGTAGAGAGATGGAGAAATTGAATTTTAGAGGCATTGAAAACGACCATGTTTTCTCTGCCCCAATTTGAAATGAGAGACAGTTGTATATATATTTATATATAAACTTATTACAAGTAGCTTCAAATGAAAGTTATTATAAATGACACTAGCTTGATAACTAAGGAAAATATATCATTATTGGAAGATACATACACACAAACACACACACACCTACACACACACTCATTATTCATGGTAATGAAATTTTCAACTTAATCTTATTTGTGATATTATGTTAGTACCTGCAAGCATTTATCACAGCAGAAGCAGACGTCTTTTCCTATTCCATAAGGACAGCTTCCTATAATTCGACATTTTTCTTTCTGGCATTTTGGGGGGCATGAGAGGGAAAACACTCTAGGTATATATATATATATATATATATATATATATATATATATATATATATATATATATATATATATATATATATATATATATATATATATATATATATATATATATATATATATATATATATATATATATATATATATATAGGCACAAGTTTAGTTGAAGCAACTCTCTCTGAAACTGTAAAAAATACCCTAACAATTTTAAATACATTTCAGAAAAATTAAATTTACCTTAAAACTGTTTTAATATATATATTAAAGTTTAATTTTAGAAGGTTTAATTTTATATTTAATTTTAGTTCTATTATTTTATTATTATTTTTATTCTATTTTATTATATATATATATATATATATATATATATATATATATATATATATATATATATATATATATATATATATATATATATATATATATATATATATATATATATATATATATATATATATATATATATATATATATATATATATATATATATATATATATATATATATATATATATATATATATATATATATATATATATATATATATATATATATATATATATATATATATATATATATATATATATATATATATATATATATATATATATATATATATATATATATATATATATATATATATATATATATATATATATATATATATATATATATATATATATATATATATATATATATATATATATATATATATATATATATATATATATATATATATATATATATAATATATATATATATATATATATATATATATATATATATATATATATATATATATATATATATATATATATATATATATATATATATATATATATATATATATATATATATATATATATATATATATATATATATATATATATATATATAATATATATATATATATATATATATATATATATATATATATTATATATATATATATATATATATATATATATATATATATATATATATATATATATATATATATATATATATATATATATATATATATATATATATATATATATATATATATATATATATATATATATATATATATATATATATATATATACTATATATATATTATCACCCAACACAATTAATTATCAATATAATAAAATGTACTGTCCTCATTTTTTCAATTATTTCTATTCCTACTTATATATATATATATATATATATATATATATATATATATATATATATATATATATATATATATATATATATATATATATATATATATATATATATATATTATATATAACGATTTTTTTTTAATAGTAATAAAGATTAATTTGATATTTTTAAAAATATCGATTATCGATATATTGATATTTTTGTATCAGTGTTCCGAGCTATCAAAATTGAAGTATTTTGAACCGTAACCGCTGCTACTAACTCAAGAGCATCTCATAAACACACCCACACTCACATACATATATATATATATATATATATATATATATATATATATATATATATATATATATATATATATATATATATATATATATATATATATATATATATTATATATATATATATATATATATATATATATATATATATATATATATATATATATATATATATATATATATATATATATATATATATATATATATATATATATATATATATATATATATATATATATATATATATATATATATATATATATATATATATATATATATATATATATATATATATATATATATATATATATATATATATATATATATATATATATATATATATATATATATATATATATATATATATATATATATATATATATATATATATATATATATATATATATATATATATATATATATATATATATATATATATATATATATATATATATATATATATATATATATATATATATATATATATATATATATATATATATATATATATATATATATATATATATATATATATATACACCCCAACCTATAGAATGGGCAGTAAAACACTTTCAAAGGTAAGATTGAGAAGCTCACCAATTTCTCCCATATTTTTATGAGAAATTTGGGAAATCCAAGAATTATGAAACAGGAAATTTTTATCCTATTATCACATTTATTAAAATTTATGTTCAATATTGAAAAATAAAAGCAAGCTAATTATCAAATATTAAATCTTTAATGTTTTATCTTTTCATTTCGTTTTTGAAAATTATATCTGTTTTTAAACAATAATAGAAATCCTGTTTTCTTGCAGTACCTAATAATAACATCCTGAGTATATATATATATATATATATATATATATATATATATATATATATATATATATATATATATATATATATATATATATATATATATATATATATATATATATATATATATATATATATATATATATATATATATATATATATATATATATATATATATATATATATATATATATATATATATATATATATATATATATATATATATATATATATATATATATATATATATATATATATATATATATATATATATATATATATATATATATATATATATATATATATATATATATATATATATATATATATATATATATATATATATATATATATATATATATATATATATATATATATATATATATATATATATATATATATATATATATATATATATATATATATATATATAGTATATATATATATATATATATATATATATATATATATATATATATATATATATATATATATATATATATATATATATATATATATATATATATATATATATATCAGTGCTTGAGACGTCAAAGTTTCCCTTTGTAAATATAATCCTAATTAAACTATGTTGTCGTTTAAATATTGGAATCAATTTATGTGCGATTTTAAATCTATATAACATTGCAATGTTATTTATACCGTAAAGAAGATTTAATATATTTGTACAGTAAATTTTACTTTTCAGATTTAAAAAATATTAATAGGAAACATGTTGTTACTAACATATTTTGGCTACTGCTTGAAAACAAAGGAATTTTTTACACTGTTAACACACTATAAATTTGTTATATAAACTTTATAATTAGTTTAAAAAAAAGATAAACATGTATAGTTGGAAAACTTTTTTTTTTTGAAATAATGAAAACAAGAAAATTTTGTCAACAAAATATTTTAAAAATGAATGAAAATAAAGAAAACTAACATATTAATGGCACCATTTAAAAAATGTTTACCTACTATAACATTCATCTTATAATAATTAAAATCAGCAAAGTTAAATAGACACAGTAAATATAAATTTGTGTTTTCAGGTATTTCAAATTCATAAGCATGATAATGATAATTAAATTCAATTATTCTACATTCTTTAATTAATACAAAATACTAAATTTGAAGGATCATAAACTAAAATGTAAATAATTTGACAAAATATCGGCAAATCTTCTTCGATAATAGAAAGTAAAAAGTAATTTGATTTATACGTAACACCATTAAAAATTTATTGTAAGTTAATTGTTAATTTAAGTTAATTGCAAATGATAGACCATGGAGGAGTTTTTTTTAATCTTTTTTGTATCTGCAGTTGCTAAAAAGAGAAAACGATTGTTCTCAGTGCCTGAGAAATTCAGTACTTTCATTTCCTCATCATAATCTTTCATACAACTATAAAACCTTCTATTCTTACTAGGGATGGAGTGAAGTATCGGTATCGGTATCGGTATCGGCAAGTATCGGCATATTTTCCGATACCGGTATCGGTATCGGTATCGGCAAAAAATTTGTATAGGAGTAAAGTATCAGTATCGGTAGTGGTATCGGTAGTAGTATCGGCAAGTATCGGCATATTTTCAGGTATCGGGTATCGGGTATCGGCTTCGGGGAATTTTTAGGTATCGGTATCGGTAAAAAATTTGGTATCGCTCCATCCCTAATTCTTACCATTCTTGAAGTTAACGTTTGTGAACTTTCTTGGAAGAGTCTTTTTATCTCTCTTTCAAAAGCATAAAATATTAGGTGCTCTGAGACACTTTCAAAATTCTTCACGAAACCTTATAAGTAGCCTCTATGAAGAAGTACTGTTCTCCGTTGTACGAAATATACATCACAAACCTGCGGTAGTTTCACAAAAGGACTCTCCTTGAAAATGGGGGGTCTAGAGTTTTTCGTCTAGTCAATTCTCTTAACTCTCTCTAATCTCTTTCTAGCCGTCGTACAGTTTTTTTCATTACCCTTATTTTATCGCTTTTACAAATGAGACTGTTCCTCTAAACTCATTACCTTACACCTCTTCTACCAAGGAAAGCTATCCACACAGTCTCATCGTTTCTCTGTGAAACTTTATTATTCGATGTTCAGACGCACATGTACTTTACTTGTAAAGACTGAAACACAATGTTTTAAGTATTTTTCACCTTCAATTGAATTATATAATTCAAATCCTGTTCATCAGGATAGATCTTCCTATAATTACCTCTTGATCTTATGATTTTCTCTAACACTGGTTGTATTTTCCAAGCCATTAGCATCTCTCTCTCTCTCTCTCTCTCTCTCTCTCTCTCTCTCTCTCTCTCTCTCTCTCTCTCTCTCTCTCTCTCTCTCTCTCTCTCTCTCTCTCTCTCTCTCTCTCTCTCTCTCTCTATATATATATATATATATATATATATATATATATATATATATATATATATATATATATATTATATATATATATATATAATATATATATAT
>SEYY01002765.1:70000-71485 GCA_009176605.1 Armadillidium nasatum
ACAATTAGGACATGACAGAGAAAATATTCTTTGAATATATATATATATATATATATATATATATATATATATATATATATATATATAATATATATATTATTATATATATGCATCTTGGTAATTGGTAAAGTGGAACACACTCCCTTTATCTATTTTCCCCAACTTCCTTTGACTTGCACACTTTTAAACGCCGTATATCGGGTCATTTAGTCTTATGAATACATCGAAGTAAGACGTCCCTTTAAGCTCCAATTATTTCTTTTGGTCTGCTGCTGAAAATGCTGTCAACTTTAGGGTTTTAACTTTAGGGATTACGGTGTAGCAGACTGGACAAACTTTTCAAAATTTGACCTCCCTTTAAAATGAATAACATTTCACAAAAAAAAGGTCCCCCGAATTGCGAGCATCCAAGGACTGAAGTGATTCTCCCTTGCATGGAGTCATATTACTTCATTTTGTCTCAAATTTTGCTGGTGCTCTTCAATGCATAGAAAATTCTTAAGCTAATAAATTCACTTCACTTTTTAAACTACAGAAAAATAACTTACATTAATAAAGAAGTTGCATCACGAATCTAGTCAAATTTCTGTTATTTTTAGTTACAAAAGAAATAAAAATAAAAATTTCCAATTCACAATTTGTTAATAGATTCAATATAATTATAGTTATATATATATATATATATATATATATATATATATATTTATAATATAAAAATTATTATATAAATATATTTTTTTTTTAATTAAAATAAATTAAATAAAGAAAGAAAAAAATTAAAGAAAAAAAAAAAAATCTATTATAATATATATTATAATACATAATATATATTAATATAATTTAATATATATTATATATATATAAATATATTATATATAAAATTAATTATATAATATATATATACTATATTATATATATATATATATATAGATATATATATATAATATATATATATATATTATATATTATATATATGCTTTTTTTTTTTTTTTTTATATTGTATATATATCTATATATATATATATATATATATTATAGATATATAGTATATATATATATATATATTATAATATATAATACATATATATTATATATAGATATTATATATATAATATATATATATTTATATATATCTATATATATGTATATATTATATATATATATATATATATATATATATATATAATATATATATTATATATATATATATATATATATATGCGTATAAATTTATGCCATCCAAACACTTGTATAGAGACTTGATCACTGCTGTGAAAAATCATTCACCATTTCTTTTTGTATTAAAAATTGGGAAAATCCAAAAATGACGAGAATGGAAGAAGAAAAAAGTTACCTGCAAATTTATAAAATACTCGTCTGATCATTTTTGCATAACTAATGTAAATATAATTAGTAATACCAATGATGTAAATAATTTTATTAATTAATATATTTTTAAAATTATTGAATTTTTAATTATTCAAT
>SEYY01002767.1:0-15072 GCA_009176605.1 Armadillidium nasatum
TTAGCTGTGGATAAATTGGAATTATCAGGGAAATTACAGGCAATATAACTACAAGATACAGAAGGTTCCTGTAGTCATAAATTTTTAGCATTTTCTGCATTATTATTATTATTATTATTACTATTTTTAAGGTGGGTCCCTTTAATGAGTTTAGGGATACCTTTACAGAACTCATTAGTTTTATCAACAAATCTTTTTATGACATCAACATTGTTCAAATTGTTTAAAATTATTGATTCATTTCCAGTGAGCATCACACCTGCACAAGTATAATAAAACAGGAATTTTTCATTTTTTATACCAAGTGTGCAAGCATGTACTGGAATAATGTGCATAGCATTTATGCCTAAAATAATATCAATATTACCTAAACCATCATTCAAAAATTTATCAGCTAATTCTATATTAGCCTTATCAAAGGATTCAATGATAGCATTAGAATGCTTAAGTCTAATTTTAGGTTTGATTTCAGGAATAACTGCAGCCAAAATGGTTGCATCTCTTTCACCAAAACTGATTTTAAATTCAATAATATTTGTCTTATAATTCTTAGCCTCATTAAATCCTTTGATATTTATATCAATATCATGGTTTACTATTTTATAATTTAATTTTTTTGCTAATGATAAAGACACAAAACAATACTCTGAAGCTGAATCATATAATACTCTAGAATATTCAATTTCACCATCAGCTAAATGAGTTTTAGCTGTAAAAGTTGGCAAAATATATTTTTGCATGAAACTTGTATTAAGAGAATGAACTTCTAATACATTAGGGTGATTAGGCTCATCATTGCAACATGAGGCCTCTCCTAAACCAACAACATTACTAGTAGTCTCATTTTGGGATGTATTTGAATTCTTTTTACTCTTTACATTAGTACCTACATTTTTAGTTTTATTACACAAAAAAGATGCATGATTTTGTGCATTACATTTGTAGCAGGGTTTTTTAAATTTAAACTTACAATGGGACTTATCATGATTTAGCAAACTGCACAAAATGCAACCACCAATTTCAATTATTTTCTTAACTCTACTTTCAGGAGTATTAAATTTAGGACACTGACTTATATAATGTGAATCATACCCATTATATTTTAAATGTTGACATAAAATACACTTTGAGGATCTGCCAGACACATTTTTATTACCTAAATCTACTGCAGCTGCTAAGCTTACAGTCTTTTTATCATGAGTTTCATGAATTTCAGCATCACGGTTTTTTATAGGAACAAAATTCTTATCTTGCTTTGTGCACTCCTTAAGTCTATTTAGTACCTCAAATGAGGAGTCCACGATAGCATTTAAATCCGGTTTGGCATCATTATTTACAGTCATAAAAGAATTTTTTATTTTTTCTGAAATTCCTTGCCAAACAAAATATTGCATAAAAATATTGCTATCTATACTTAATCTAGCCATCTGATCCTTTAAAACCCTTACTTCACTTACCCATGTCATCATATTAGTGACATTTTGTAATTTCAACTTTGTAATTTTTTCTATTACTGAAAATTGTTGCCCTATTTTTGAAGAATATGCCTTAATTAATAAATTTTTAGCCACATCATAGTCTTGGTCTTCAACTTTAAGACTCTCAATGTATGATTTAGCAGGACCAGAAACCTGCTTTACCAAATACCTATATTTTTCAAATGGGGAAAAACTACGGGTACTCATAATACTTTCAAATGCAAAAAAGAAATTGGTCTAAATTCTCTGGTTGGCTATTAAATGTAGGCAAATCTATAGGGGGAAATTTTACATTTTGTGAATTTCCTGATGGAATAAGAAATGACTGATTTGAATTTTGACTTAGTGAATTCTCAAGAGTATTTATTAGAACTCCTAAATTAACATGATAATCTGAATTTTTCTTATCAATTTCTTCCTGTCTTTTAAAATCATACTCAGGGCAAAGCACAAATTTTTCAGATATTAAATCATTTAACTCTTTAAGCTCAGACTTAAATTCTTTTAAAGTCTCAGCATATGAATATTTCTCTTCTAATGAGAGAGATGACAGTTTTGAATAAACATTATTCATTAGTTTTGTACACGAGGACCTTTTTGCTCCTCTTCTATTTATAAGATTTTTTATAATTATTAGCTCATCAGAAGGACTTTCAGAGATACTAGAAATATAAGTACTTTCAATCCTTGGATCATATGAATCCATGATTGTTGAAATACAAAATTAAAAATGTTTACAATGTATAATATGGTATGGTATTCAAATTTTATACCAAATCTAAATCCTGACCACAACTAAACTAAACCACTGACCATGAGACAAAATCAAATAACCAGGAGCAGGCTTTGGAGGCTTCTAATCTAAGAGGAAAGCTAGGCAAAGAGTCCCGCCAGGGGTTCCATTTACAAAAATATACAAAAAATATTTAAGTAATTTATAAATATTGCAAAATTTTAAGATTTTAATACCGCAAGTTTGACTTATGATAAAAACTACAACTTTGGGAAATGTGAATTAAAAGAGAAAAAAAAATATTACTTTTACTCTTCATTAAATTGTACATTTCTAAATTTAACAAATTAATAACAGATTTATTAACTCCAAGCCAAAAGCTCCAAGAACACGGCAAAAGCAAAAACCAGCCCAAACTGAAATAAAAATGGAAGTTATATTTAGGCTGGCTTTCCAGTCTTTAAACAAAAAATGCAAATATTAAAGAATTTCAGTTATAAACTAAATAAACTCACAATGTAAACAAACTTCAAATATGTCAGTCTTGTGACTTGCAGACAAAAAACCAAATATGGCCAAATGATTAAACTGAAAACAAATTTTAAATATAAAAATGGGAAACTCGCCTATATTGGCAATCCTTTATAAAAAAGGATAATCAAGAAAATGATAAAAGAAAAGCCTGATACTTCAGACCCACTTACCAAATTTTGTTCCTTGATTTTATCTTGCCGCCTCATCCACTATCCCCCTTCAAGAACTAGAAGCCTTTTGAGTGATCGGAAATGCTGTTAGAAGTAGTAAGCAAATGATGGTGAATCCCAGGTGGACAAGTATATAGTATACTTCTTGAAGTCCACTTTCAACTTTATACTCCCAGTACAGATCAAATTCCCATGGGAAAGGAGTAAAAAAAATAGTTTTAGTTATGGTCAGTATAACAAAATGTATTAACAATTTTTCCAATAACAACCATTAAATATATAGTTATATAGTTGTTACATATAACTAGTGGCGAAAAAATTAGAATCTATTTTCTTAAATTTTCATCCTCTAACAACAACTGGGCTGTTTTCTTCTTCTTTAGGGCTTTTTGGGGAAGGTTGGGGATGGTACAAAATTAGGTGTGAGTTCAAAAGTATCAGGCTACATTAATAAAAATATATATAAATATAAATCAAATTATTTATTAAAAGTCACACTAACTGACCTACTTGAAATTTATTTTAATTAAAATTTCATTTAAAAATAACAATTTTTATACAAATAAAAAAAAACTTTGACTCCTCAAATCATTTTATTGAATTGGCTGATGGTAGCAGGATGGATAATGCTGCAATTGGTAGAGGCCATGCTAAGGTATCTATATGTGATATTAATGGTAAGTGTCATAGTATTTTATTGAAAAGTGCTCTTTGCGTACCCTCATATAAACAAGATATATTTTCAGTGCAGGCAGCTGTGAAGATTGGGGGTTCTATAAATTTTACGCCAAAAATTTGATGAATTAGTAGCACCAGATGGTACAATATTTAATATTAAGAAGGCAGGAGGTTTATATTTCCTGAACAATACTGGTATTAAGAGATTGGGTTCTTATAGTTTGCAATATTGGCATAAAATTATGGACCCTTGTAATATTCAAAATGTTTTAAAACTTGAAAGTGTAGTAAATGGTATAAATATTATTAGTAAAGAAAATTTTGATTGTAATACTTGTGCTCTGAGCAAAATGACTCAGATTAAAAACAGAGAGGCTGAAAAATATACTACTGTATATTAGCATTAGTATATTGTGATTTAGCAAGTGCTATTGATTCTGTTGAAAGTGATGGTTTTAAATATGTTATATCTTTGTGTATGACTATTCTGGTGAAATTTTTATATATTTATTGAAGAGTAAAACTGATATGATTGCTGCAACAGAAGAATTTCTAGCAGATATATCCCCATATGGGACTGTAAAGAGGATGACGTCAGATAATGGTACTGAGTTTACTTCTGCAGACTTCAAATCACTCATCATTAAGAATCGTATAAAGCAGGAATTTTCAGCATCGTATTCGCCACATCAAAATGGAAAAGTTGAGCTTGCATCGAGAACTATTTTTGATATGGCTAGATGTTTATTATTGGAAGCTAAATCGCCTAAAAAATTATGGACATATTCAGTGAAAACTTCAGCTTATATTCGCAATAGATGTTACCATTCAGTGACAGGAAAAACTCCTTATGAATTATTGACAGGGAAAAAGTCAAATTTAAGTAATATGCATGTATTTGTATCAATTTGTTATGCATACTCACAAGAAAAGGAATTAGATGCACACAGTAAACAAGGAATTTTTGTTGGGTATGACAATGAAAGCCCAGCATATCTTGTGTATTTTCCTGAGCAGAGCAATATTAAAAGAAAAAAAAAAGGAATTAAGTTAGAAGTAACTTCCGATCAATAAAGTATGATTATTTCGTCGCAGTCGAGTCAAATGAAGAATAGTTCTTAGTATGGTTTAAAAGGCTGGGAATCCTTTCCAACCAAATTTTCTTCCCACGTATGATTGCAGGAATATTAAAACTGCATCATGCGGGATATGGTGCAATTTATAATATATATATATATATATATATATATATATATATATATATATATATATATATATATATATATATATATATATATATATATATATATATATATATATATATATATATATATATTATATATATATATATGAAAATACAAATTTTGCTTAAATTTTATTTTATAAAGGAGCAGAAAACTACTAAAAATTTCTAGAAGTAAAAAAAAATATCGTTGGTTCGATACTGAGAATAAAATATCGATATATCGATATATCGGGTCTGAAAATATCGATATTTTTTCGATACTATCGTAAAAAAGTATTTATATCGATATATATCGAAACTTTTGCAGCATCCCTACGTGGTATCCCTATTTGCCGCGTATTGTTTGAAGTTTGAACTTTATTGCCCTCCTCGGGCTCTTCCACGCTGGTCAGGGAATTGTACTAAAGGAGTTCTGCAAACCCCAAGTATGTAACTTTAAAATGTTTACCTCTAAATTGTAAGTTAGACTATCGTTTGATATCATGCTGTTAGTGGATGTTCTACTTCCATTAATAATGTAGAATATTCTTAATTTGAATATTTGTAACTTTGCTCGTTTGGTGTTATCTATTTTTATTTCGGTGTTTGATGTGGCAAAAATCCATATGCTAACTTCACGGACATGTGTTTATTGAACAAAAATGATTTTTCGCACTTCATCAGGTTATTTTAATTCATTTCAATATATTTTTACATTTTTAGTAGAGAAAAAATGAAAATTCTAAGCAGGTGCTTACCTTTACCACTAGGTACTAGGTCTATAGGATTTAAATGTTTCAATGGTTATTACTTATTAGAATAATAATAATTATTGTTTGTATGCACTAAGATTTTGAAAGATTTTATAATTTTTGTCTTAATCATTTGGGTGGGTCTTCCATAGATTTGTTATTGTAAATAGAAAATAATAGGCATTGACCTGTGCCCAAGTTGGTGGTATATAGAATCATCTTGGTAAAACAAAAACTATCTGTGAAATTTGAAGGTTTCTATACTAATCAGGGCTGCACTCACACTACCCCTTATTTTGGGAGTTTCAGCTAATATCAATTTTTTTTATTTTTTATTTTTTATCAGTTACATAACTGATTCTACTTAAGATATAATAAAAATTCAAAGTGTATTTTAAAAGGAAATAATATTTCTACCATAGTTTATAGAATCTAAAAACCTGTAAATTAAAAATAAAAAAAAATGATAAAATTTTATTTTGAAAAATAAAATTTTCCCTCACCCTTCTTTATCCTAAAATATAAATGTCTTAAATTATAGACATAGTTTTATTGTTTTATGAAATAATCTTTATTTTTGTTTGGAATATCTTTTTTGCAATTGAAAAAAAAGGTAATTGTATTCACAATAGTGGATTTTTTCATAAGACCAGGTTGCTAAAACTAGCAACATTCCTAGTTGCTAATTTTTGGAATGACTTGCCACAAGAGATTGTTGACTGTGATTCTCTTGTCAAATTTAAAAGGGGGCTAGATAGATATATGGATGGTTTAGGTATTGTATAATATAACTTGACTAAGCCAAATTGGTGGGTATATATGAATTTTTAGATCAACAGATCAACCTATGACTAAGCCTAATGGCAGTTTTTTTGTAGTGGGTGATGGTTTATTATTGCATGTATAATTGGGCTTTATTTTACTTTTATCTTTGCATGAATGAACTGATAACTAGGGATGGGATAGACCTAGTCTTTTGTGCATGTGTTAGTATTTTTATTGTTATTATTTGTTTGGACTGGGACAGTCTCGATAGGCCCTTGTGGCTTCTAACTGTCTCTATTTTCCTATGTTCCTATGTTCCTATGTTCCTACGCAGTGCAAGTTTGACTAGAACTACGTGTAAGGATTTGAAAATAAAAAATTATGAGTCTCCAGTATGATAAGGTTGCTGGATCATTGGCATTACAAAAAATCTTAATTTTTTTCAGTTAAATATATATATATATATATATATATATATATATATATATATATATATATATATATATATATATATATATATATATATATATATATATATATATATATATATATATATATATATATATATATATATATAATATATATATATTTTAGTGAATTTTTTATTTTAGGTTAAGCCTTTTTGTTAGCCATTATGCGTAGTTAACGAATAGAAGTTTTTGGTTAGATTAGGTCTTTACTGGCTGTTAGGTGTAGTTTTACCAAATGTCCAGATTAGGTTGTTAACAAATTTGTAAGATCTAACAAACTGGTTCAATTTATCCTAACCTGGACTTAAAGGGTTAAACTATGCCTAATGACTAATAAATAGACCTAGCGTAACCAAAAACCACTGTTTGTTAACTATGTATAAGTGCCAACAAAAAGGCCTAATCTACAAAAAATAAAAATATATATTTGCTAAATATATATATATATATATATATATATATATATATATATATATATATATATATATATATATATATATATATATATATATATATATATATATATATATATATATATATATATATATATATATATATACATACATACATATATATACATACATATATATATACATATACATACACTCACAACCTTTCCCACAAACTTGGGGCGTTGACTACCATAAGCCACAACTTGCCAGCATTTGAATTCATTCCTGTCCTCCATCAACCGTATACCCTCCTCCCATCCCAGCCCCTATCCCTCAATAACTCCTTGACCCTATTTACCCAACCTCCCCTAGGTCTCCCCCTACCTCTTACACCTTCAACTTCTGATATAAATTCATTCTTCAAACATGCCCAACCTCAGCATGTTCTGTTCAGCCCTCTCAACTATACCCCTTCCCCAAGTACATTGCTCCTTTATTCTCACATTCCTAATTCTTTTTCCTTCTAAATAAATCGCATACCACTCTCAGACCTTTCATTTCGAAAACCTCAACCTTTTTTCTTTTTCTCGCATTCAACTGCCACACCTTGCATTTAACTACCACACCTCAACCATACATAACCAGTATACAGTATCCCTCACACATTCTCCTCTTCACTTCTCTTGTCAACCGTCCTCTCTTCCAAATATCCCTCAAGCCTCCCAAAACCTTCTCCCCTTCTCTTATTCTATACAATACTTCATCTCCCTTACACACATCTCCCTCCTCAAAATTCACACCCAGATATTTAAAAGAATTAACTCATTCCAATCTCTCCCTCCCCACCTTAATTAGCAGTTCATCTCCCCCACCTATAATCCTATCTACATTCTCCCCATTTTTCATCCATAACACTTTACTCTTTCCTGCATTCACTCCTAAGCCTGACTCATAACAACCTTTTACAAACTCATCCATCAAAACCTTTAAACCCCCATGTGTCTCAGACAAAGTACATCATTCACATATATTAACACATTCGCATTTCATATATCTTGTTGATCATTCATTCTCACCCCTTTACCTTCTCTTTCCATCAACCTCACCACTTTATCTATAAATAAATTACATAAACCTTGTAAACATAACACAGCCTTCTCTCAGTCTTTTGTTCACCTCAAAAAGTAGTTTCCATTCTATTTATTCTCATACACACTCTACTATTCCTATAAAATTATCTAATGCCCTCAATTACTTTCTCCTTAATGTCAACCTTCCACAGTTTCTTCCTATTAACCTTATCATAAGCTTTCTCTAAGTCTACAAAACACATATAAACATCCTTCCCTTTTCTCTCTTCAATCATTCTTAAAATAAAAACCTGGTCCATACACCCTCTCACTTCTCTAAAACCTCCTTGTTCTTCACATAACATTTCATTAATCCATATCTTATCTAATAAGATTCTATCATACACTTTACTCACTATACTAAGCAAACTTAAACCCCTATAACTCCCACATTCAAATTTACCACCTTTTCCCTTAAATATAGGGACCATACAGTTAAATGACCTTACTAACCAATTTACTACTTACCCCCTCTTCCATTGACATTTTTCCACTTATCCCATCCAAACCTGTTGATTTACCGCTCTTCACTTTCCTCAGAGCTTTACCTATTTCTTCTATCTAAATCCCTCAATCAACCACCTCTACCAATCTTCCCCTTTCTCTCTCCCTTACCTCAACTTCCCTCTTTACCTCATTCACATTCAAATGCTTACTAAAGTACTCTACCCATTTAGCTCTAACCTCACTTTCCATCTGTCTTCTCCATCTAACCCTTTTACCCCATCTCTCAATACCTCCCTCTTATTCTTAACCTTATTCACCTTCCAAAACATCTTACTCCTTTCTCTAAAACTCTCAACTATCTTATTACCCTATTTTTTATCTGCTCTTTCTTTTGCCTTCCTTCCCTGCCCTTTGGCTACCCTCTTCTTTACCTTATAATTCCCAATCATCTAAACTTTTTGTGCTCAAATCTTTAACAAATGGCTCCTTTTTTTCCTTTCATTAATTATTCACCTCCACACACCACCATTCACTTCCCTTTTACACTTTCCTCCCACCCCCCTCCCCCACATACATTCCTTGCACTTTCTACCATTGCCACCTTAAACCGCCTCCACACCCTTTAACTCTCTTCTTACTTCTTCCCATTCTATATTTAGCTCTCTTTTAAAATGTCCCCCTACTTCCCTTTCCTCCAGTCTTTCCACTATCACATTCTCTACTCTCCTTCTCACACATCCAATGTTTTTCCATCCCCCTTCACTAATTTTGGCAACACCAAAAAATTGTTCAAAATTCCTCTAGTGGATCCCCTAAACACATTCATGTCTAATAATCTATCTCTTATCTCTTCCTAATACATATATAGTCTATCAAACCCCTTTCACCATTTACCCCACTAACTCAGGTCAATTAACTAATTCCGAGGCATCTCAGAATATTTCCCGCTTTCTCCCCACAATTATGTGTAAGAGCAACCCTTACTGTTGCGTATTTCACTTGATTAATTCCTCGAAATTTGCTTTTTGGAATAATACTCCAAACTTTGGAATGCAAGCTTTCATTTGTATTTTGTGTTCCCTTAGAAACCAAAGATAATATCTCTTGTGAGGTCAAGGTAATCATTTCTTCAAGTACTGCTTTGGTGGCTTCTTTCCCTAATGAATACTTCCTGTTTACTTTTATGCTAAGTATCTAGTATGTCAATTTTATTAAAAATATCCCTTTGATATTTACACCATGAGTTTTCACCTTTGGGGCATAATTGATGAAAGGGGTATGCGTCTGATGCTGCGTGGTGGAAAACGGATGCCAATATATTTTTTTTTATTAGTGTGTGATTGTTATGATATTTCTTGACAAACGCTCTATAAAAATTCGCAAATACCGTTGCTGTTTTTTTGAGAGGTCAACTTGCCCTCCCCTTTTCCACCAAGGCGTTTTGTTGTTGTAATGTTGTCAAGAGGTCGATAAATCTTTTTGTTGATGTGATTTAGGCAATTTTGTTTTTGAATGGGATATTTATCCCCATACGGATTTAGTTTTTTCAATCTATTATATGTTGATGAATCTTCATCAGAAAGAATTGTTTCATACCTCAAGCCTCTTTCAACAGATCTTGCAAACAAAATTTCTGCGATTTCCCCTTCCATGGAGGAGGAAGATCTTTTTTTTCGTCAGTTTACATTGCAATTTGACTTGTGTACCTCTTTCCACACTTTCTCTTCTTCACCCATGTTTTTTTTTTTCCTTTTTTATATTGTTTGCATTTGTTGCAATACTTACAAAGGATTTAGTAATCTAAAATAATGCCAGTCTCGACCTCAACAACAAACCAAGACCGATGAGAGACCCATACCCCTTTGTTAACCAAGTCCCATCGAAAGAGACTTGGATGTTCATCAGATCATTCTTGTGTTCTATTCCCATACTCATGTAATGAGGAGTAATAATTTTTGAAACCTGTTCCTTCATTTGCTCAATCAAATTTTCAATAATTTTTAGAGAATTAATAACATATGTATGATATTGCCATCTTGAAATTGTGGGAAGGTTTACGGAAGATAAGAGTTTATGAAGAGCAGTAAATTCAATCTTGGTGTCCAATGCTCCAATACATAATTTCATTGAGATTAAATCAGTTTCAATAGTTCTTACATCTACTGTTGGCATTGTCATTCTCTCATGTACTCTAACATGACCAAGAAATTTTCTCCAATTGTGACATGTCACTTGTAAAACTTGGCAAAAAAATGTCTGTGTTTTCCTAAGGGAATGTTTAATATTCATTGAATCATAAAATCGACATGTAGTTCTAATTGTTCGAGAAAGTTGATCTAATTTCTTCATCTGAATTATTGCAGAGTCTGTACTAACAAAAGATTAAATCAAACCTTCAATTTGATATTCTAAATTGAATACAGCATTTCTATTGAAATCATGTGGAGGCTCAGGATGGATTGGATTCCCTTCCAACGTAGATGTTTCTTCTTCCTGCAATGCTATATTAGCATTTAGAAGTGTATTTACTGCATCTTCATAATTTTTACTGTGTCCAACAATAAAATAAAATTATACTCAATGACAAGAGGTCGCTCTGTTTTCATCTGAAGAGCTTCCAGCAGTCTGGTCCATCGAAATTCTTTCCTTCAGAGGAGCTCCCGCTCAGGTGATTGGGTGCAAATTGAATCATCATCACTCTCTATTGTTGCCTCGTCGAAAAGATAAGGAAATTTCCTAATGCATTTTTCCATCTCATCGAAATTCAAATTCTAATATATATTTATATATATATATATATATATATATATATATATATATATATATATATATATATATATATATATATATATATATATATATATATATATATATATATATATATATATATATATATTATATATTTTTTTTTTTTATACATCACCACCGCTCACGGGCAAAGCCCTATTCAAGGAGGGGGTGCTAAACAATAGAAGAGATAGAAACAACCCACAAGCCCCACCTAACGCAAATTTCGCAAGTGAGCACAGACTCTGGGGCTTAAAGAATTGAGATTAAATTCAGCAGGAAACACAGAAGATGGGAGAAAATTCCACAATATATATATATATATATATATATATATATATATATATATATATATATTATATATATATATATATATATATATATATATATATATATATATATATATTATGAACTTCTATGTTTAGGAAATTGTATTTTTATCAGGAATAGAAGAACCGGAGCTCTATGGAACATTTTATTAAGTCAATGTTTCGAGAATAAACTTCTCACCTTCAGGATCTAATAAGACAATGTTATTAATATAAATTCCCTTTTTATATATATAAAACACTTTTAAAACACTGCTAAAATGAGTACTAATGGTGGAAATAAATTTTTTTGAAATGTAAAAATAGTATCTTACCTAAAAAACAGACAGAATTATAAAATTACATTATTAAAGTTCCTATTGTATTACTGTCGGTGTTTAATGATGGTTTGAGAGTAGTTATGTAAATGATTTTATAATACTTGAATCTAATGAGTGGTTGATTTGTACTAAATTTTGAAATTGGATGGGTTTAACTGGTGTTAATGTTTTAAGGTGTGTGTTCTCTGATATTTGAGTTGGAAGGATTAGTTCAATTTTTTCCAGTACGCGGTGATACTCCCCTATGTTCACTGGTGCGCACGTGGAGTTGGCGCATAGTGCTATCAACGTAGATGGCTGAGCAGTCATCACAGTTTTATTTATATATGACCAATGAGCGCAGGAAGTCCGGTAATTTGTTTATGGGTTTAATATGGAGCTGAATTTATTATATGTGAATATAGGAATGATTAGAAGTTGTGGAAATGTGTTTTGTAAAAGAGGTTGAAGTTCTTTTTTAATCTAATGGTTAAGTGATCATAGAAATGAAATTTAATGTGTAAATTTTTTTTTGTGAAACTGTAGAAATCGTAGTTTGTTAATTGTAAATAGTATTAAGGAAATTTTTTGATTTTATTGTGAGTAATTTTTGTAGGATATAAATTTCTGTTATTGAACTCTATTATAAAATTATATTCTTTATGCATAAAGTTAAAATCAGATGAAATATGATATGCTCTGTATGTTAATAATGCTTTGATATTAAGTTTCTAAATAGATGGTATGTGACTAAAATAGTTTAATTCTAATTCTGTAAATATTTTTATTATTATTTTTACTTTTTTACGGAAAATCGATGTGTTAATAGAATGCAAATTTTTATTAATAAAAATGTCTAAAAACCAACTTGTTTGTTTCTTCACGTATAAATTTTATATTGGGGAGTTTATTGCTAAGAAAGTTTAAAAAATGGGGGAACTTATTACTTATCAAATAGGAGGAAAGTATCATCCATATTAGTGATGGCATCCGCATCCGCTCAAAAATCAACATCCGCATCCGTATCCGCACTTTCAAAAATTCAACATCCGCATCCGCACCTCCAAAATTCGACATCCGCATCCGCAAATTAGAAAATATGACATCCGATCCATCACTAATTATTATATATATATATATATATATATATATATATATATATATATATATATATATATATATATATATATATATATATATATATATATTATATATATATATATTATATATATATATATAATGCGAATTGTAGATCAAGAGTGAGGGTGAAGAGAGAACTATCGGATTGGTTTAGCATAGGAGTGGGATTGAGACAGGGGTGTGTAATATCTCCATGTTATTTAATCTATTGATGAATGGTTTACTTAGAAAAATGAAGAGAGAAGGGAAGAGTATTACGTTGAGAAAGATGGAGGGTTGATGTGAAGTGAATGTTTTACTTTTTGCAGATGATGCGGAATGTGTTGGTGGCAGAATCTGGAGAAATAATGAGGATACTTGTGAGAGAGTTTGAAGGGAAATGTGCAAACACAGATTGAAATTCAATCCAGCGAAGAATAAAGTTATGAGGATTGGAGGTGGGGATGAGGAAATGTGGAGGGAGGAATTGGTTTGTAGAAGTGTGAGAATGGAAACTTGGAGGTGAATGAATTCAAATATCTAGTAATGTTGGGTGGGACGGAAAAAGGAATAAAGAACAGAGTGGTAGAAGGAATGAAAGTATTGGGGGCCTAAGAAAAGTATGGAAGAAAGGAAAAATTTCGAAAGAAATAAAGATAATGTTTGAATGTATGTGTTCACCTTCTGTATTGTATGGGTGTGAAACATAGAGGATAAGTGCTCGGTCGAGAAAAAGTTTCAATATCTTTGAGATGAAAGATTTGAGAGCGATATATAAATTGAGAAGGATTGATAGGATTAGAAATGAAAGAATAAGGGAGATGTGTAAATGGAAGAAGAGGTGTAATTGATAGAGAGGAGGAGGATGTGCTAAAATGGTTTGGACATATGTGAAGAATGAAAGAGAACAGAATGGTTGGCAAGGTACGTAGATCCGATGTAGATAGGGGAGGGAAGGGAGTGGAGATGGGGAGGAGGAGAGTGATTTTGATGGAAGGAATTTGAGTTTAGACGAGGGTAGAAGATTTGTGGAGACAGAGATGGAGGGAGGTGGTGAAAGCGTTGAAAGGTAAGAATAGTTATGTTTGTAAGGGAATTGTGGCGGGCACCACCTCACGAAAGTGGGAAAGGTGATAGTGAAATACATATAATATATATAATTAACATCCGCATCCTCATCAAAATTAACATCCGCATCCGAACTTTTCGAAAATTCAAAATCCGCATCCGAACTTTTCGAAAATTCAACATCCGCATCCGCACTTCTCCAAAATTCAACATCCGCATCCGCAAATTGGAAAATATGACATCCGATCCATCACTAATCCATATATCTATTGTAAAAACAAGGTTGCATGGTGATTGGGCATGTGGATAGCCAGGAGGTTTCGTAATAATCTAGGTATATATTGGCAAGAGCAACACTTTAATGGGGAACCCATAACTAATGAGTTGGTTTATATATATATAATATATATATATATATATATATATATATATATATATATATATATATATATATATATAATATATATATATATATATATATATATATATATATATATATAAAAATAAAAGCGCCACATTTTAAAAAAAAAAAAATCAATTTTTTGAAGCATGTTTAATAAGAGTCCCAAAAAATAAAAATACCGCAAGAATATAAAAATGAACTATTTTTAAATTTTATTTGAAAGGTGCAATAATATAACAAAAAATAAGAAAGATTTTAATTTTTATTCAATTATCTATAATCTCTTCCTTCTC
>SEYY01002768.1:5000-15000 GCA_009176605.1 Armadillidium nasatum
TAGTTCCACTAATACTGCTCTCCTTGGAAAGGTAAAGTCTAGGGTTTTTTGTTTTATAAATTGCTTCACTCTCACTAATTCTCTTCATTGTTTTACTACCCATAGAATTGTTAGGTTAATATCTCTATACCAGCATTTCGCAACCTTTAAACCTCGTGACTCCTCCCCCCCCCCCCCCTCAGGAAAAAAAGCCAAAACATAAAACCCACTAATTACCTCTTATATCTGGCAGGTGTCAATGGAATATTTATTGTACAATTAAATGATGAACGTTATTATACCTGGCAGGTTTCATCTTCAGTGTAGATTGAGATATTGATCGTATAACTGATTAATAAATTTTAAATATTTGCAATTATTTTATGGAAATAAAATAGTTTCTAGGTAATTTTTAAAAATTCATTAAAAAAAAATTAAAGACTAAAAGTTTTTTTTTTTAAATTATTCTACGTTCTTTTTCATTCTTTGTAACTCAATTCAAACATTTCGGATTTTTTCAATGATAATCAGTTGATATCTCTGTTACTGATAGCAACTACCATAGATAATTGCGTTATTGGACAACTTTAAATTTATATTTGTCAGTAAATATTAACTTGAAAATATAATTTATATTTACGCAATCAGTGATTTAAATTCCTTATCACATGTACTCGAAATTGTACTTAAATTCATGAACATTCCAGAAGATGCAAATGAGCATAAATATATATATATATATATATATATATATATATATATATATATATATATATATATATATATATATATATATATATATATATATATATATGTATATTATATATATAATATATATATATATATATATATATATATATATATATATATATATATATATATATATATATATTATATATATATATATATATATAAATATATATATATATATATATATATATATATATATATATATATATATATATATATATATATATATATATATATATATATATATATATATATATATATATATATATAGTAATACATTTCAATGAATATCTTTGTAAACGAAATAATAATAATGTCTTTCTGCAACGTAAACAATTTCATGTTATTAGTTTATTAGTTTATCATATTTACATCCTTTGAAATTATAGTAAATGAATGAGGAAGCACGAGGAAGAATACAGGTTCTTGTTAATTATCTTAGGAAAGAGAATATTTATATTACGGGTAAATGTTTTTATTTATTTTTTTATTTTTACAAGTTTCTATTAGTCAATACGAACCAATCAGGAATCGTGTTTTATTCAAAGTTCAAGAAGGATTCCAAAATACTATGACTAAGTATATAAAGTATCAGTCCTTTTATACAATTTATACTTGGAATTCAGTATATAGAAAAATGATTTTGTTTTCGAGAGCGAACTTTACCTTCGAAGGGTAATCCCTACTGCCTTTCAGGCCACCGCGAGTTCAAGATAGGTCGACTCCTCACCATGAGAGCTCATGGGTCATGGCGGTCTCCCATTTACAAAATCCTGGAAAATTATTATAAATCTATTTATACTATAATTAATTAAACGAGTTAAAATTTTATTTTAAAAAAAAGATACTTTCAATTAGCGAAGATCACAAACTGTAATGTTGCTTCTTTTTATCATACAAGATTAATAAATAATATTGAAAGCATAATTGAAAATTGAAATCCGTATTTATCAATTTTTTTCCTATTCTTTCTTGTCTTTCTTCATTTACTTTTTTTATGTAGTAAATAAATGCTTAATAGGAAGGCTGAACACTTAAAGCAAAGAAAATCAAGAATTTTTTAAAGCTCTCTCTCTCTTCTCTCTCTCTCAAAAATATTTAAGATAAATTTTATACAAATTTAAATAATAGAGATGAGAGGATATACTGTATAAATATTTTAATCTCTATTGTATGATAAGAATATAAAATCCAAAGGAAATACACTCAATTCCATTGTCACTTATCAAGGCTATCGCAGTTGAACGAAATTAACGGTGAAAACATTTTTATCTACCAATTATATTTATTTATATCAAATTCAAATTTTATTAATGGTATAAAAAGTTTTGAAAATATAAAAATGTACTCTATTAAAGATGACGGTACTTTTATAAATATGTTCGAATAAACTACTATTGCTGTTCAAATAAAACTTTAAAACAGATTAGAGAAGATGCAGATAAAACTACAGATGGAAGAAAATAGAAGAAGGAAAAGTGAAATGAAGAGAAAAGTTGAAGAAAAAAGAGGAAGAAGAAGAGAGGAGAGTAGAGAGAGAGAGAGAGAGAGAGATTAGGTAAGGGAAAAAAAAGAAAGAGAACGAAAAAGAGAGAGTGATATTTAGTAAGGAAAAGAAAGAAAAAGAGCAGAAGAGAGAGAGAGAGAGAGTAGAGAGAGAGAGAGA
Organism: Armadillidium nasatum; assembly: GCA_009176605.1. Lineage (NCBI taxonomy): Eukaryota > Metazoa > Arthropoda > Malacostraca > Isopoda > Armadillidiidae > Armadillidium > Armadillidium nasatum. Next base: position 7,396 of record SEYY01002768.1, read on the forward strand.
GAGTTAGTATTAAAAAAAAAAGAGAGAGAAAAGTTCGCTAGATTTGTTTTTTCCCATGTCTTCAATTGCGTTTAGAACAAACACAAGAAATTCACCTCATCGTTATTGACTTCCTTTTCAACACAATAGAATATTATTATAAAGTTATTGATTGAAAAGGCTTCACAATCTCTATTGGGGCGCTGATCAAAATTCTATTACTATCCTTTTTAACCTTTCTCTAAATAACAATAGATAGAAAATAGACAGATATTTAAAAATGCAGTCACATTTAATTGAAGAAACCTTATTAATCAAAACATATTCAAAATCAAACTTCAACCCTCCCCCCCCCAACCTCGCACACACACTAAAACCAATCCCCATTACCCCAAATGCATTTTCAAAAATACCTCTTCCCTTTGTTTACGTATACTAAATATAATACACACACACACACACACACACACACACACATATATATATATATATATATATATATATATATATATATATATATATATATATATATATATATATATATATATATATATATATATATATATATATATATATATATATATAACCTTTTAGAATTATATTATTATTATTATTATGATTTGTGAATAATAGGGTCATTTGTATGTCTTCTAGGCTGTGTATTGTCGTTATTGTATTTGGTTATTGATTCCTATTTGTTTGGGGATAATAAAATGACGATCAATTTAAGCTTTAAAAACTTTAGGGTTTTGCCTTTATAATGATATAATGAAAAGTTTTAGGAATGAAATATATACGGTTTAATAGGTTGTATATATATATATATATATATATATATATATATATATATTATATATATATATATATATATATATATATATATATATATATATATATATATATATATATATATATATATATATATATTACACACGTAATAACACTGTGCTATAGCTACACACAAAACACTAATTCACTATTTTAGTAGCATATAAACTGTTAAGAACACTAATTGTGACAAATGAGATTTTCAAACCACTAAACCACTCCTTTCCACCTACATCTACTACGCAACTGAAAGACTTTGATGGTGAGATAGAGTTTGATACTGTGCTACCATCATGTTCTGGTGCTTGGTCTTGTCCTTCATGAATTTCAGTAAAATTCACAGTATTTATGAAGTATTCACTTTTTCCCTTGACCTCACTTTTAGTTCTTAACAAAAACTTCGGTGTCTGAGCTCTCTGGCAACCCAATTTTGGTTTCCTTTTACTGTTTTTATTCTCAGTTTCTTGTAAAGGTACCGTTGGGCGAATGTGCGCAACGACATTGTTTTAGTTTTATAGAGATTTAGGGTCCCGAATTTTCTGCATTATATCATTCTGCTTCCTTGCTCATTAATCTATGAATAAAATATTTATTTTTCTCTTTAAATTTTAACTCTAATGGTTTATCTCTCTTAAATTATTCTGTTACGTAAACATCAAGTCTCAAAATTAATTTGGTTTTCTCATTTCACTGTAATTATCAATCAAGGTGATTTCAGTGATTTCGACAATCACTACCTCCAACGACTCTTTTATTCCTAAAAATTCATTTACTTGGTGAGTTCGTTAACCATTTCTCTATCCATAGCGATCGCAAACAGTTCTCTAACCAAAATGTTAAAACTTTTTTTATCTTCCAAAGTGTTCCAACTCTTACAGTTGACCTCTCGACACCTCTGGACTCTTTCCTGGCTATCTTCTTATACTCGTACAGTGCAAAAATTGTCCTAACGAATCGTTCGGACAAGTGACAAAAATGTCATAGTAAAATTTTTAATAGAGAAAAGACATGTTAAGAAATAAGAAAGTAGCTTCTCCTATTTATTTTCTAATAAGAAAATAACTGAAAAAATTTGATGTGACATTTTTGCTACTTGTCCAACGATTCGTTGGGACAATTTTTTTTCAGTGTATGCTATTCTGTCTCTTCAAGACTATGACAGTAAGGAACCTAGCCGTCGAAGAGGTGACGTTTTTGATATTATTGTACTGATACTAAGAAAACAACAGTCATACTTCTCATATTTCAATTGATAAAGGCTTCTGAGGAAAGGGCTCTTAGGTGTACCCAGATTACATAAATGAAAGGATTGTCTTTGGCATGGAAGATCTTTCTCATTTTCTCACTAAAATTCATAAAATCCTTGGACAAATTTAGATTTTTTTTTTTTTTTTTTTTTTTTGAGTTTCTTTTTTTTTTTTGTGAAAAATCAGTCCCAGGAACGCAACTTTTAGGAGTAACTTTCCCATTCAAATTCCCAAAATATATTCTACTATTTATATTTCATACCGAAAATCGGGCAATACATATTCTTCGTTGCAATAATAACAATTTTCCTCAGTAAAATATATTATTTATGGTTCCGTAATTTTTTAGTTCATTTTAATCACTTTGCTTAAGTAAATCAAAATCATTCTCTTTTCTTTTCTCTCTTGTTTCCAGCACCACTCATCTGATATGACAAATAATAAATTTTCTTCTGAACGTGATTATAGAATTCTTAATCTCTCTCTCTCTCTCTCTCTCTCTCTCTCTCTCTCTCTCTCTCTCTCTCTCTCTCTCTCTCTCTCTCTCTCTCTCTAACTTCCTACTAAAAAGGCATATGATTTTGACGGAATCCTGTTTTCCTTTAAACCTTGCATCACCAGAAGATCATGACGTTCTGAGCTTGCACCCTACCTTGATAAGCGGTTTCATATAGTCTGTTACCTTCCACCTTTACGTCCTACTGGAAGCATCTATTCTTTCAACCTGGGACAAAAAATGGAAGCTTCTTTCAATTCCCTAAGTATTATTATCCATTCGTTTAACCCCTGCATGAGTTCCGTAAAGAGTTAATATATATATATATATATATATATATATATATATATATATATATTATATATATAATATATATATATATATATATATATATATATATATATATATATATATATATATATATATATATCTGGAGATCTTTTTAAATCTTCCCTGTTCTACCCAACTCTGTAACTTGTTGTGTAGACCTGTATTCTTATCACTTCTCTCTCTCTCTCTCTCTCTCTCTCTCTCTCTCTCTCTCTCTCTATCTATATATATATATATATATATATATATATATATATATATATATATATATATATATATATATATATATATATATATATATATATATATATATATATAGTAATAAGCTTTAAATCATAATTCTATAATGAATTTGAAGGCGTTAAATCCTCAATTTCTGCCATATCTGCGTTTTATATCCACCAATGAATCAGAAAAACAATAGGCCATAAAGCTTGGAAGCTAAAACAAGAAAAAATGGAAACTGTCGTTGTGAAACGAATGGCTGGACATTAATGGGTTATTAGGAAGGGATTATGTGGCGAATGAGCACCTGATTCTAACGTTCTTCTACAGGAGCCCCTTTTCGTCTTCCTCCTACTCCTCCTCCTCCGTCTATTTCCTTCTGTATCGGGAGAGGGGAAAGGTGGAAGAGGGAGAGGGGGGTAGGAGAAAGAAAAGCGATTGTGCCCCGTTTCCGGATTCCTGAGTTTTGAAGATTGCTCGATGGATTGCATACCTAATTTATGATTACTGCTTCTTCAATATTGATTCCAAGTTTTTTATTGCTTTCATATATATATATATATATATATATATATATATATATATATATATATATATATATATATATATATATATATATATATATATATATATATATATATATATATATATATATATATATATATATAATATATATATATATATATATATATATATATATATATATATATATATATATATATATATATATATATATATATATATATATATATATATATATATATATATATATATATATATATATATAATATATTAATCACATTAATATAATAGTAATAATAAGTATTAAAAATCGTATTTTATGTGACGGAAAACTTTGAATTTTTGTGTTTATTACTTTGTTCATTAAGATTCTTTATAAAACACAATTTGAAGAAATCGAGGGTCATGACCCCAAGGAAAGCGAAAGTGACTTACGAAGCTTATCGCGTTCAGGTAAGTGGAAAAAAAAATGTCCTTCGAGTTATGATAAGGAATCTTGCTACGTCTTGTGAAGTGTTTATCAAGCACCCCACCGAACCGCAGCCCACCGCACCGCACCCCACCGCACCCCACCGCACCGCACCGTACAAACTCTTTTGCAAATCCAACCCTAATCTAGTTTCTTTTTTCCTCAGTCGAGAAAGTTTTTTCGTTTAAAAAATAAGAAAATGTTCTGGAATATAAACGTTTGTTGACAGAATTGTGAAAAATGAACCCAGATTCAGAGTTAAAAGTGTTTTGGCAACTCTTGGACTATATGTTTATAAGGACATAATCCAAGACTAGTCTCGAATTTAACAAAAGTGGTTACATTGTCTGTGGTGGTTACGACGAGCATGAATTGTACATTTTTATACTCGTAGTTACACACCACTGAGTTTATGAACAATTTTAACTATAAGTTTCGTTATATTTGACCCGAATATAGAATATAGTAAAAAACTTACAACATTGTTTAAGTAGGATTTTGGTTGTAAACCAGTGCAATCCGAACAAAAATGGTTGGAGTTTCATGTAAAACACAGACAATGGTGTAAAGTATAGTAAGTAATATACGGTGGGTCTGAAAGTAAACTGGTGAAGCAACTTTCTCATGAGCAAATGTATCTTTCTCCTTTTTCCTTTTTCTTTTTCGATTTTTTGATTTTTTTTTTTAATTTTTGTTTTAGTGCTTAAAGTTAAAATTAATAAAAAAAATTTAAAAAAAAAAAATAATAAAAAAAAAACGAATTAGAAATAGTTAAAACAAATTACACTACACTTAAATTGATTAAATAACTCTTTTTAATATACATTTAAATTAAATTTATATTATAACAAATTTATTTAAATAAAATAATTATTTGTCTCACATTTTTTCCTCTGCTGTAAAATAATTTACTTCAATTTCTTATCTAATACTGGTAATTATTTACTTCTCCAACGCCTACTATTAACTACCATAAACTAATAGTTACTTCAACGCACCTAAACATAATTTATACATCCTTCACTTCGATTATACTTTTTAAATCCTTTACTTCTTCATGAGTAAGAAGAATGGAACAAGACCTTCTGCAGGTAAAAATGAATACCTTCTTGTAGGTGATTTAAGGGGTATTTCTCCCTCCCCCTTTTTAAGGGAGTGTTGGGGGGAAGGATTAGTGAGTACCGTTTATTTCAGAAATATTCATACACTTATTATGCTATTTATATTCTTTTATGTCCTTTATTTTAGGATTTCTTTCAGGAATTAATCGTTTGAAATTTGTCACTCTGATAATAATAATAATAATAATAATAATATTATTATTATTATTATTATTATTATAATAATAATATTGAATAATAGTGATAAATAATAATTATATTAATACTGAATAATGTTGAAAAGTAAAAATAAATTGTTGTTATTATTTATAATATTAGCGTTGTAATAATAATAATAATAATAATAATAATAATAATAATAATAATAATAATAATAATAATAATAATAATAATATAGATAAAAATAATAATGATAAAAGAAAATATAATATTGATAAAAAAAATTAAAATAATGATAGTAAAAAAAAAAAAAAAAAAAAAATAATAATAAATAATAATAATAATAATAATAATAATATAATAATAATAATAATAATAATAATAATAATAATAATATAATAATAATAATAATAATAATAATAATAATTAATTTTTATTTTTTTTTTTTTTTTTTTTTTTTTTTTTTTTTTTTTTTTTTTTTTTTTTTTTTTTTTTTTTTTTTTTTTTTTATATATAAATATATATATATATATATATATATATATATATATATATATATATATATATATATATATATATATATATATATATATATATATATATATATATATATATATATATATATATATATATATATATATATATATATATATATATATTATTATACACTACACCGTATCCCGCAAAGATGCAGGGTGGCATCGGCTGCAGAAACTTCACATTCCTGCAACCGTACATGGGACGAAATTACTGGTAAAAAAGGTTCCCAGCCTTTAGAACCATGCGAAGAATAATTCTTCCAATTGTCCTGACTGCGACGAAATCCCAATCCTTTATCGACCAGATGTTACCTAGAAGTACCAATACTTTTCAAATTTAAATAAACTTGTTCGCCAAACGTCATCAAAAAGAACATAATTAAAAATTTTGATTCTTCACTGTTGATTTATATTCAAAATTACTCAAAAGACCTGATTGGAAACTTTTGTTGCTCCTCTTGAATTTTGATAAAATATTAATTTGATTTATCTTATATTAATGATTCAATTATTGATCCAATAAAAATTTTAAAATAATTTCTTCGATAAATATATATATATATATATATATATATATATATATATATATATATATATATATATATATATATATATATATATATATATATATATATATATATATATATATATATATATATATATATATATATATATATATATATATATATATATATATATATATATATATATATATATATTCATCTCTCCCAGGAAGGGTTTTCACACTGTCAGTGGAACCAGCATGTTTCCCCATCTGCTCTTAAAAGCTCTTCCAGAGCCCTCAAAAATATCCTGTTTTTCGGCTCATTGGTCTCAATTCCGGTCCATGAGTCTTATCCAAACTCAAAGGTAGGGTTTTTACCCTTTCAGTAGGACCAGCATCATTTTCCGACTAACCTCTAAACACTCTCTCCTAGAGCTCTCCAGAAGACCGTGCTTCTTTGAGCTATGGTTTCCAAAGCTGGTACTGGAGTTGTTACAAGCCGGTGGCAGAGTAATCACAAGGCCGGATGGCTAGTCATGTCGTCCTTGCTTTTAGTTCTCTTCACATGATCCGATCCTGTCGTCGATTTTCAAACTCATGTTTTTAAATTTTAAATTCTTAATGTTAAGGTTTTTTTTTCATTAAAAGCCGAAAGTCCATTATCTTGAAAGATTTGTTGCTCCTCTATAGATTTTGAGATATAATTTTATCGAAACTCATTTTTTATTTTTTTAAATGTTCTCACTGTACAAATCTGGACTTCAGACATTCTCTAAATTCCAGTGTTATATAAATATTCTCACACCGGCCCTTCGATTGCGGTAGAAAAAATTACTGTACGAGGAAAATCGAGAGTCATCGTGGGAATAGCAAGGGCATAGTATAAGTAGGGTAATTGGAAAATTCTGTACAATTTGATTAAACCTCCTAGATCCTATGTCAAAAATGAATTATTACATAATGGTACTAAAATAAGTAATCCTTCTCGTATATCTGCTATGTTCAGTGAGTTTTTTGTTGATAATAACTAGGGTTTTACGGAATGCTTTTTTTAAATGATTTTGGGGTGTGATTCTATTGATAATCTGGATTATGTTTTTAACTTTTTTTTCTTCTTTCTTTCATCCAGTAACTAGTCCTGAATTGTCTAAAGCTATTCTTTCGTTGAAACGCAACAACTATCAT
>SEYY01002768.1:22500-27500 GCA_009176605.1 Armadillidium nasatum
GAATGAATTAAAAGGAAATGCAGTTAAGAACTAGGAATGAACAGGCGGAATGGGGAAATGAAGAGGTTATAAAGAGATGGAATAGGTTTTCAAGGAGTTATTTGGAGAAGAGAGACCAAAGACTCTGAACCTAACACCAGTTATAAAGAAAATAGAAGCTGCTATTATTAAGATGAAAACTTGAGGCATTCATTTTAACCTGAGGCATTGATTTTAACCTGAGGCAATTCTCTTCTCCAATTCACTTTCTCGGTTTAGAACCTCTACACAATGCTTCTTCCACCTCATTAATTGCCCCTCCTTAGTGGTTATCATTTTTCCTATCCTTTCTTTCACCTGGTGTCTATCTCCGTATCCTTTTCCACTCAACACTTTTATAATCTTATACAGTTTTCCTGAATCTTGAGCAACATTTTCTGTTTTTCTTATCAATTCATTTTCAGCATCACAATCTTATCTTTTTTTGTTTTGTTTTTTTTTTTTTCAGGATTTCATTGTGCCACTGCCCCCCCCCCTCCACCCAAGTCCTTGTTCATATCCTTATTTAACTTTTTCTATCATATCCAAGTCTCTTTTAGAGATCTATTCTATTCTTTCTTTTCTTACATAATTTCTTCCTCAGTTATCTCTCTCAAAAAAAAACTACTCAACCACTTAATCTCTTCTCTATTTCTACGTCTTCTTCTGTATTTTTCTCTTGCAACATCTCAAATCTGTTTCCTTGGTTCACTCTTAAAATTTCTCTCTTGTTTCTGACTTTAAAGTTTTCCGGCTTCAAATTTCTCACCTTTTCTTAATAAGTTAGTGTGGTGTCTTAATATCTGCAGTAACCAGATGATGGGCAATTGCTATATCTGCTCCTTTCATGCATCTTACATGCCACAAAGACGCTCTCCGTCCTTCTTATCCCAAAATCTATCTGATTCTGAGTTCTACCATCTGTGGACATCCATGTGAACTAGTGATATTCTTTATGTGAGAACAACGTCCCCACATATAAGGTTAAACTACTCTTCCAAAAATTCAAGAATCGTCCTCCATTCCTACTTTTTCCCTAACAATTATTCCGTTCCATCTTGACCCATTTAACCCCTTCAACTCCTTAAACTCCTCAGCTTCCCTCTGTTTTCTTCGCCAACTGATGTAACTTCGATGGTTCAATAAGATTTTGCATATTTCAAAGTTCGAGTTCTGGTCTGTTTACATGCCTGGGTTTCTGAACAAAGATTATTACTGTTTTTCGCAGAATCATTTTCAGTACTCAGTTTAAGGAGTGTGAATGATTAGCCCTCCTCAGCCAGTCCCATGGATGGAGGCTGTCATCTCAAAGCATGTGATCCTTCCTTGCTGATTTTCTTACACGGTTCAAGACTACTGCTGTATTATCAGAAATCTTTATCCGCCATCTGGGGACAGGCCCAATGGGAAATAAGCAATTCCTCTCTGGCTGTAAAAGAATATTTTTAGAATTGTCTAGAATGCTTTGAAAATTTTATAAATTTTGAAAGGCAGATATTATTAAATATTTCCGAAAATTTCAAAGATCCCTATTTTGATTAATAATTTACATTAAGTTATTCTTTACTCTATGTAATAATTTAGTCCACGTGACTATGTAACAATATAAATTGAAACTTTGGGTTAGTATATATATATTATATATATATATATATATATATATATATATATATATATATATATATATATATATATATATATATATATATATATATATATATATATATATATATATATAAATATATATATATATATATATATATATATATATATATATAATATAATATATATATATTATATATCCGCAATGCTTCCGCATCATTTAATATCCGCGCGATAAAATGGATATCCGCAACCGCATCCGCATGCGCGGATAGTAAAAATTACGTATCATGCAATCGATAAAAACCTTCAAAGGAAAAACTTTGTACAGAACCTTTCTGAGCGCATACAGGCGACTATCTGAAACTGTATTTGAAAAGATGCTGACAAATGGAAGATTTCATTAAATGAAGTGCACTGCGTAGTCAGGGATTCGGGCACAAATATAAAAAGCACTTTCTCTGGCAAGAGTGAAAATGTAGATTGCTTTGCACCAAACTCAGATTGTAGTTAAAATTATTATGAGTCAAAAATGTGTATCCGATTTAATAACAAATGTAGGTTAATTGCACGCATTTCAATCACTCCGTTGTAGCCCAAAATGAGCTGAAGAAAATACAAGATTAATGTTCGTCCACTTTCTGTCATGCAAGATATTCAAACACGCTGGAATAGTAGTTTGCATATACTTGAGAGGATGAGCGAAATTAATGAGGCCATTTGCCTTTATGCTTCAAGAAGCACAAAATAAAGCCTCTAACAGCCGAGAAAATGACATTTTAAATAATGTATAATATCCTTAACCTTTTGAAGAATTAACAAAGACTATAAGTTCAGCTGAATCATGTTTTCAGATGTGATACCACTTGTTTCAACATTGAAAGTTGTTAACAAATGTTATTAAGTCTAAGGGAGTTTCATGGATGACTAAAACATTAATGAAGGAGATGAACGACAGACTTGAAAACCTGGAAAATGATGATGCTTATACAATTGCAACCTTTTTAGATCCTAGGTACAAAACAAAATTTTTTAAACCACTTGTTTCTCAGAATGTTAAAATCAAATTAGGATGCTTATGCGATGAGATGATAGAAACAGCTAAAATAACGCCTTTCAAGAAAAAGCAAAAGCTGTCAGATACAAAAGAAACAAAATTTGTTAGTTTAAACATTGCTAAATCATTGAAAGATCTTTTAGTTTAAACATTGCTAAATCAATGAAAGATCTTCTAGCTTCCAGCAGAGATGAAGAATCACAGTCAGAAGTGTCAAAGGATACAATATCGATTAAAAATTATCTCTCCCACGTTTGGAGGCAGATAAAGACCAACTGGTTTGGTGGAGAGATAATTGCAAAGTTTCCCTTTTTTCCTGAGCTGGCAAGGACTTATTTGCATGTCTTCAACTAGTGTTCTAGTGAGCGTCTTTTCAGTGGAGCAGGCCTCATTTACGACGAAAAGCGAACCAAACTTTCACCTGAAAAGCCCAAAAGTTTATTTCTAAAAATAACTTACCAATTATTATTCAAATAATATGTGTGTGAAGTGTGAAGGTAATACTGAAATACTGGCTAATATATATATATATATATATATATATATTATATATATATATATATATATATATATATATATATATATATATATATTATATATATATAATATTATATATATATATATATATATATAACCTTTTTCCAAATGGGTGGAGGTGGGGAAAGAGGTTGGTGGGGTGTTCAAGAGTTGGGTCCCCGTCCCACACCCTGGTAACATAGATTCTGGATATTATATTTAAAATTCCAGAATCTATGGCAAAAACTCTTAAAAAATTAAACTATCCGCATCCGCATCATCTGCGGATATCCGCAATTGAATATCCGCACCGCATCCGCATCCGCGGATATAAAATTTACTATCCGGTTCAATATATAATATTATATATATATATATATATATATATATATATATATATATATATATATATATATATATATATATATATATATATTATATATATATATATATATATATATATATATATATGAATTTGAAAATTCGAAAAACAAAAAGCTGAAGTCCCCGGTGACGAAAACGCTCCAAGCCATTACGAGGAACATGGAATGGCCATTACACAGAGCGCTCAACCGCCCCGCCCGCCAAAACGCTGAGGTAAGTTTTGGCGCGAACGGAAGCTAAGAATTCTAAATCAATGCAAGTGCGTTTAAAAGGCCAAGTCCGCTTCTATTATAGGCTCTAAGTTTTAACGGTTAATAATTTAAATATATATATATATATATATATATATATATATATATATATATATATATATATATATATATATATATATATATATATATATATATATATATATATATGGTAGAGTACTCGCCTAGCAAGCTAGAGTGCCAGGGTTCGAGGTGTGGTCAGGGCGAGAAATGTGAGTATTCACTCTTGCGCTTAGGTCCGAATGACTCAGTCGTTCAACGAGTATATTAGTGAAGTGCTCTTGTCATTGATGGGAAATAATTTCGGCATCAGCGATTGGTCTGGTCCTGCCATCAGTATCCGCCTTGGGCCCGTGAAATCAAAGGATCTTCCTAGAAAGGTCCCACTAACAGGACGTAAGTCCTACTTAGAGATGAAGATTATATATATATATATATATATAATATATATAATATATATATATATATATATATATATAATATATATATATATATATATATATATATATATACTATATTCACCTGGGGTGGTTCCACTCATATAGCTTTCCTCGAAAAGGATGAGTCTAGGCTTTCTTCTTTTAAACTTTTGCGTTACTTTTTCAATGCATTCTCCATTGAAGAGGACTCGTGCTGCACACCTTTCTACACAGTCTCATAATTTCTCTGTCCAACTCTCTGACCCTAGACTTAAACGCTATGCTCAATCTTATATGTACTTTCCTTTATTCATTTTCTCAACTTCCTTTGAATCGCACACCTTCCAACGCCGCATATCGGGACATGTCGGCATTTAATCGACCATGATTAAGATATTTCCCAACTCTGGAGGAAATTAGAAGGACTTAGTTCTTTGTCCACCAGAGATAAAATATATATATATATATATATATATATATATATATATATATATATATATATATATATATATAATATATATATATATATATATATATTATATATTATATATATATATTATATAATATAAGGAGGTAAGACAAAAAGTTTTGTTGCAACAGTTACTGTTCGCTCCTGTGCAGATTTTGGAAGAAATGTCCTGAAGCAGGTTTTTGAAACAACAGGAAACCTGCTAGTTTTTCAATTAATCATCGTACCATGGGATTGCACATCTGACTTGAGTGGCAAAGGTCTCT
>SEYY01002768.1:35000-40000 GCA_009176605.1 Armadillidium nasatum
ATATTATATATATATATATATATATATATATATATATATATATATATATATATATATATAATATATATATATATATATATATATATATATATATATATATATATATATATATATATATATATATATATATATATATATATATATATATATATATTATAATATATATATATATATAATATATATATTATATATATATATATATATATATATATATATATATATATATATATATATATATATATATATATATATATATATATATATATATATATATATATATATATATATATATATTATTTATTTATTACACCCTAAGGTTGACCAATGCCATCGAGAAATCCAAGTTTATTTAAAACATCAAAATTTTTTTTAAAAACAATTCACATAACAATGTATAAAATTTAATACATTAAAAGACTAGCTTTCGCTTCTGTTTTGAAGCCTCATTCAGGCAAACTGACACGACTCATTTCTTGCTGAAGTTCTGAGTTAACAATGTGGTAGTTGGTTGTTATCCAATGATTTGTTACACAATGATTTGAAAAATGGAGAGCGGTGCATGATGGCATTCTGCAACTGATCTATTTTGAAATCCCCTGGACGTAGATTGTAATTAGGTAGATTTTTTATACAATAAGCTTCGGACATTTTTCTTTTATTATAATTATTAATGTGTTTGATGATGTAATTGTCCTTAAGGTTTATATTATGATTATTGCTTTGTCTGTGATTAGTGAGAGCTGAATTTTGATTATCTGTGTTTAGGTCATATCTATGTTGGTATATTCTTCTATTGTGTTCTGTTGTTTCACCTATATAATTCAATTCACAAGCTTGACAAGGAATACTGTAAATACAAGGGGGGTTAGGGTTGGAGGCTTTTGGTGGTTTAAAGACTTTTTTTAAAATTATATTATTTGATGGAATTAATGTTATATTTTTTGGTATTATGTTTTTTATATGATGTAGATTGATATGTGGGATGGGTAGAAAGCTTTTATCTAGTGTGGGTTCCTTTGTTTTGATGGAGTAAAATTTAGTTTTTGCTTTCTTAAATGAAGTGTTGATTATATGTGTTGGATATTGTAATTTTTTAAAAGTGTTCCTGAGAAGGTCTGTTTCTGTTTTTAATAGAGGGGGAGAACAGATCTTTAATGCACGTAGGTATAATGACGAAAGGGTGGCTATTTTTGTATTAATTGTATGAGCAGAGTACCAATGTATATAGTTAGGTGAAGAGGTTGGTTTCCTGAATATAGTATATAGAGGTTTTGTAGAAGAATCCCACATAATAAGAGTATCTAAAAAGGGCAATGAATTTTTTGTGGGAAGAGGGGTTTCTAAAGTGAATATTATGTTGTGATGTATGTTGTTTATATGGTTAAGAATGGTTTTTGGATCAGATGTATTCGGAATGGCTGCAAATATATCATCTACATAGCGAAGCCATGTGCAATTTGTAAGGAGGGGATGAGGGAGGATGAAGTAATATTCTATCAATTCCATGTATAGGTTACTAAGTATTGGTGATAAGGGAGATCCCATATTCAATCCTTCTTTTTGTTTGAAATATGTGTTGTTATGTTGAAAGAAACTATGTTGTAAAATGAGATGGATTAGTTGTTTGAGTAGAGGGAAAGGATAATGTAAATTAATATTATTTTCATTAATATAAGTAGTTAGAAGATGAAGTAATTGTGGGACAGGAACAGAAGTAAAAAGAGAGGTAACATCATAACTAATGAATTTATGGGTTTTGGTGTTGAGAGAAGAAGTTTTGTTTATAAAATCGTCTGTATTTTTTAGATGAGCCGGTGAGATTGTACCTAAAAGGGGTTTAAGTTGCAATGATAACCATTGTGCCAGTTTGTATGTATGAGAGTTAGTATTTGCTACGATGGGACGAAGTGGAATATTTTGTTTATGAGTTTTGGGTATGCCATAAAATTGTGGAATTTGTGTCATATATGCTTTTAATTTTTTATAAACTATGGGGTGATCTTTAAGGATAAGTTGTAAAGAATTATTGAAGGTTTGTTGTGATTGTTTATGAGGATTTTTCGTAAGGATTTGGTAAGTGTTTATATCAGAGAGTAAGTCGTTGCATTTTGTGTTATATTCACTTCTATCCATTATCACTACACTATTACCTTTGTCTGCTTTACAGATTATGATATTATTGTTATTTTTCAGATGGATCAATGCACTGTGAAATTTTGCGGGGAAGTCGTCAGCATCGGATGTTTGTAACATAGCTCCAAAAATTCAGTTTAGAAAAAGTTTCACTTTAGAAACCCCTCTTCCCACAAAAAATTCATTGCCCTTTTTAGATACTCTTATTATGTGGGATTCTTCCACAAAACCTCTATATACTATATTCAGGAAACCAACCTCTTCACCTAACTATATACATTGGTACTCTGCTCATACAATTAATACAAAAATAGCCACCCTTTCGTCATTATACCTACGTGCATTAAAGATCTGTTCTCCCCCTCTATTAAAAACAGAAACAGACCTTCTCAGGAACACTTTTAAAAAATTACAATATCCAACACATATAATCAACACTTCATTTAAGAAAGCAAAAACTAAATTTTACTCCATCAAAACAAAGGAACCCACACTAGATAAAAGCTTTCTACCCATCCCACATATCAATCTACATCATATAAAAAACATAATACCAAAAAATATAACATTAATTCCATCAAATAATATAATAAAAAAGTTTTAACCACCAAAAGCCTCCAACCCTAACCCCCCTTGTATTTACAGTATTCCTTGTCAAGCTTGTGAATTGAATTATATAGGTGAAACAACAGAACACAATAGAAGAATATACCAACATAGATACGACCTAAACACAGATAATCAAAATTCAGCTCTCACTAATCACAGACAAAGCAATAATCATAATATAAACCTTAAGGACAATTACATCATCAAACACATTAATAATTATAATAAAAGAAAAATGTCCGAAGCTTATTGTATTAAAAAATCTACCTAATTACAATCTACGTCCAGGGGATTTCAAAATAGATCAGTTGCAGAATGCCATCATGCACCGCTCTCCATTTTTCAAATCAATGTGTACCAAATCATTGGATTAACAACCAACTACCACATTGTTAACACAGAACTTCAGCAAGAAATGAGGCGTGTCAGTTTGCCTGAATGAGGCTTCAAAACAGAAGCGAAAGCTAGTCTTTTAATGTATTAAATTTTTTACATTGTTATGTGAATTGTTTTTAAAAAATTTTTGATGTTTTAAATAAACTTGGATTTCTCGATGGCATTGGTCAACCTTAGGGTGTAATAAATAAATAATAATAATAAAAAAGAGTGAACATAATCAAAGTATAAATATATATATATATATATATATATATATATATATATATATATATTATATATATATATATATATATATATATATATATATATATATATATATATACCAGTAGGTCTCCCAAGGCGATGAGATTACTCCCCATTGGGTATATGGGATGTTAAGGGTACGGCTGAGACTGCACGGAAACTGATAAGTCTGCAGAACCTTTGTAAATGACAAGGAACTTCCCTAATCACTGCACACGTTTCTTGTGAAGGGGGTAATAGCTTACAATTATCCTCTTCATTTCACTGTTATCATCTCTCTATATATTATATATATATATATATATATATATATATATATATATATATATATATATATATATATATATATATATATATATATATATATATATATATATATATATATATATATATATATATATATATTCGAGTGGTTTAGAGAGTTATCAGTATGAAAGTTTTGGTCATTGATTAGAGCATTAATGCAGAATACGAGTGGTCGAGGGGTGGTTCTCGCACTCTTATATAAAAAACTTTTAAGAGGATTATCATTTTCAATATTTTTTTTTATATAGCTTTAAATGTTCATGCAAATTAATTGCATTTATTTATTTTTTTATTTTTATTATTATTATTTTTTTTATTTTATTTATTTATTTTTTTTTTTACATTCTCAAAATTTAATTTCTGATTCGATTTGATTTATTTATTTATTATTTTTATTATTATTTTATTATTATTATTATTATTATTATTATTATTATATTATTATATTATTATTATTATTATTATTATTATTTATTATTATTATAAATAATAAATAAAAAAAAAAAAAAAAAAAGCAAAAAGTGTTTAAAAGAGGTGAAAATTGAAAAAAAAAAATAAATATAAAATATATATAATTATTATATAATATATATATATATATATATATATATATATATATATATATATATATATATATATATATATATATATATATATATTATATATATATATATATATATATTATATATTATATATATATATATATATATATTATATATATATATATATATATATATATATATATATATATATATATATATATATATATATATATATATATATATATATATATATATATATATATATATATATATATATTATATATATATATATATATATATATATATATAAATATATATATCAAAATAAATAAAATATACTTTTACCCTTTTTGAAAAATATTTTTTTAAAAAGGACAAAAATCCATTTTTCTTTTAGCTAGAATGATCTGTATCGTGTGTTGCTTCACACATTTTGTTCTTTAAAGTTTAAAAATAATATCCAATTACATTAGATATTTAAGTTCCATCAAAATGTTACACTATTATTTTCCAACCTATAAAAAAAAAAAAAATTCACAATATTTCCTCCATCTCTCCACTCGACACAATCTTCCACACAACTATAATATGCCTTCTTCGAAAACACACAACTCAAATCTTCATCTGTTCTTAATATTCTTGACGTATCCTTTTCTCGTGATCTTTCTTGGAAAGATCACATTACTTCTCTTTCTAAAGAAGCTTCTAAGAGGTTGGGTGTTCTGAGGCACCTTCAGAATTACTTCACGCCACCCCAATTGCTTGCAC
>SEYY01002768.1:47500-52500 GCA_009176605.1 Armadillidium nasatum
GAGTGTGTGTATTTGTCATCTGTAATGTATGGATATGAAATATGGATGATGAATGATTGAATGTTTTTGAGATGAAGGGATTGAGAGAATTATTGGGTTTGAGAAGGGTAGATAGCATCAGAAATGAAAGAATATGGGAGATGTGTGGATGGAAAGGGAATGGTAGATATAGCAGATGAGTGTGTACTAAAGTGTTTTGAACAGGTGTGTAGAATGGATGATTGCAGGATGGTTGCCAGTGTTTAAATCCGTGGGTAAGGGAGGGAAAGGAAGGCCAAAGAGGAGATGGATCAACAGAGTGAAGGAGATTTTAGGGTGAAGGGGTTTGAATTTGGACGAGGGCAGGAGAGCTGCGGAGGACAGAGAGAGATGGAGTGTGGTGGTGAGGAGGGTAGGGGGGTAAAAGGTGGCATGTGTATGTTCATATGTGAAGGAATTATGGCGGGCACTACCCCACGAGATTGGGAAAGTGAAAAGCGATATATATATATATATATATATATATATATATATATATATATATATTATATATATATATATATATATATATATATATATATATATATATTATATATATATATATATATAATTACGGTATATATGTGTGTATATGTATGTATATGTGTGTTTGTTTGTTTGTTAGCGAGTATATCCATCCCTGTTTAATCTCTAAATTGAAGATAGCGCTTTAAAAAGAGAATAATAAATGAGGAATGCTTGATCATGGAAAGATCGATTCTGCAAATCGGACATTAAATTATTTGCCGGGAATAATTGAAAAAAAAGGCGGGAAAAAGAAGAAGAAGAAGAAGAAGAAAGAAAAGTCTTTCAAAAAGTTGTTAATTTTTAACTCATTAAAGTCCTTAATTATTTTGACTGCGAGTCTGAAAAGTCTTCTAATATCAGATTTTAATTTTAGATAAATGTTATAAAACCTTTGATTAATGCCAGCTAGTTTTGTAATTATATATATATATATATATATATATATATATATATATATATATATATATATATATATATATATATATATAATATATATATATATATATATATATATATATATATATATATATATATATATATATTTTTTTTTTTTTTTTTTTTTTTTTTTTTTTTTTTTTTTTTTTTTTTTTTTTTTTTTTTTTTTTTTTTTTTATAATTTTATATTTTAGGTTGTAAATACATAAATATAAATAATAAATATAAATAAATAAAATAAATCTTGTTAAACGTCTCTATTATATTAAGAAGAAAATAAACGAACGTTAACATGCACGTAAGCAAGCGGAAATTCACTTACCAGTACTAACGGTGAAATGTCTTGAGATTATATTGTCCGAAAGAAAATTGGACGTTCACGTGCCTCTCCATTGACGTGAAATGGAGCTCCCGTGAAAGTAATTTGTTAAATTTCCTTCTCAATCTTTGGGGTCGATACGAAAAAGTTGTAAAATCTCTTTCTCTAATTTTTAGACCACCAGAAGCGATAGGGCTTGATGGAAACTTCCAAAAAACAGGTTTTAAACTTAGATTAAAATATTGAAATACAAAATAAACACTTAAGACCGAGACATTAAGCTATAAATATTATAAAATATGTAAGGTTAAATCATGTTACGCTATAAATTTACCCAGATTCGAAAAAAAGAGTACGAAGCTAGATAGATGCTGCAACACACCATAAACCTTTGCTATAAATTTCAAATTGGTATAAATGTAACTGTTGGCAAAACAAAAAATGTAGCAAGAAAGTACAATAAATTTTTTAAACTTTGTCAGATAAAAACTGATGTAAAATTGTTTCAGATTAAACATGATAAAAAGATAAAACAAAAAGGTTCAAAATGAAAAGTTATTTTCTGAACGTAGTGTATGAAAGAGGGATCATATAAATATGGCAATCTACAATCAAAATACATAAAGAGAAAAATTCTTAAATATCTGCCGGCAATTAACGTATACTTTTTAATCCTTAATGGAGTTTTTCTCTCATTGAATTTTTTTTTTTTGGGGGGGGGGCTTATATTAGAGAAAGGAGCCGTAATTTTTCATGCAATCATAGCCATGACCCCAAGTTCATCTTAATTACCCAATAGTATGGTGCTACACAAATGACTTGGCTACAATACTAAATTATTTTTTTTTACTTCTTCATTTTTCGAGTTCTCATAGTTCAGTGGTTTAAGTAAATTGAAGTTAAATCTGACAAAGCTGTTTCTTGACCAATCCTTAAAAACGATAACTAGTTAGAAACTTATTCATTTTAGTTTCAGACGAAATCCAGACAACCACATAGCTAAAATATACGTTAGAACACTCTCATAAACAAAAGTGATATCTTTCAAAAACTGTTCTACTCAAAAAGGTTCAATCTGACTGGGATTCGAACCTTCACCGCTGATGATTCGAGTAACTTATGAAGGGTTCGAATTCTTAACCATTGCTTATCTAGTTAACCAGATAGTATAATCTGTGAATACATTTCGTTGGTCAGTAAATCACCTAACATACTTTTCATGTTGCAGCGTATCATCCTGCCAACTCTGATTGGTTAAAGACGGTGATTTGTACAGTTTCTTCTCTAGATTTAGTTTTCAATCATGAACAATAAATTGGAATTGATTAAAAAGTCCGGCTTTATATAAATGTAAAATATTTATATAGACGAAGATGTTTACCACGAGAATATGCTTTTTAAGAAAAAATTTGTTTTTCTCACATCTTAAAATCAAATTTGTTGAACCTGTTTCAAGCCTCTAAGAATATTTAGTTTTAAAAATT
Source organism: Armadillidium nasatum (assembly GCA_009176605.1). Classification (NCBI taxonomy): domain Eukaryota; kingdom Metazoa; phylum Arthropoda; class Malacostraca; order Isopoda; family Armadillidiidae; genus Armadillidium; species Armadillidium nasatum. The sequence goes on from SEYY01002768.1 coordinate 50,285, forward strand.
ACACTACAAGAGTTTTCTAAGATTTTAGATAATTTTAAAACAGTGACACAAAATTCTCTATGTGTAGCTTATTTTCACTAAGAATATTTCCGATTTTTAAAGTTTAATCATTTGCCTTTCAAATTGACAACATTAAACGACTCCGCAAGTGACTATCAAAATTTCTAAGAATATTCTATAAATTTTACAAAGGATAAATTAATTCTTTGAAAGTACGCAAAGTATAAGTATAAACACGAATACATATAAAACCTGACGGTGTCAAGTATAACGAAATGAACGCAGGAGAAAATCTTGAACAATAGTTCGTAACAGAACAAAGTATCGAACAAAGTTCTTAACTCAACCGGGTGTCTAACAACACTGAATAATTTACATTTGACAACCTTTGCTACTGAAAACCACTAGTTTCCAAAATTTCTGCCTCCTTTATCGCCAGAATATTACTACATTTGGCTACTACCAAATATAATTTTAAAAGCATAAACAAATTGGAGGTAGCTGAAGGAGTAAGAATAGGCTCAGGAATCGTCTATGGTTGAATTAGAGGTAAAAATTTGAGCGAAGTGTTCAGCTAGAGGAGACAAAACTGCAGTTGTACCATCAGAAGATAACTAAATGAAAGAGAAATAAGCAAAGTTAGAGTTGACACTTGCAAAATGACAGAAAGGGCGTGAGGAAGAGGAACCAGAAAGATTATTACATTTTCTACGGAAAAATGAGTTTTTAGTGTTATTAAAAATAAATTTTGCACGATTCCAGGGTGAAATATAAGTTGCATGAGATTCTGGAGTTTGAGGACGACGGTAATCTCTGAAGTCAGCATCCCTGCTGCGAATAACACGAGAAAAAATTGAGTTACACCAAGGTTTGTCATGTTTAGTAGAAGGGAAAGAATATGGAAAGTAAGCCTTCATGTCCAGAGAGAGTCACCTCTGTTATGCTTTCTGCACATTCCGAGGAACCTTTCCCACAGAAACAGCAATCATTCCACGGGAAATCAGAGAAGTCAGACCAGTTAGCAGCACCCCTAGTGTCAGAAACGTTACTTCGCCGAAGGCGGGGACCGTTCTAGCAGAAGACTTAAAGATACAGAACATGAAACAGAGATAATAAGGTGATCGGATTAAGCCAGAGGAAGGAAAAGTTTAACAGTATGAAAAGAAGGGTAAGAGTTTAAGAAAAGATCAAGTATGTGGGTTCATTCATCACAGTGATCGTACGGGATTTACGATCCCGATATCCCGATTATTTTATGGCGAAAGAATTATGTAATTTGGCTAAAATATTTCACAGAATATTCATAAAATTTCAGTGATAAATGCAACCAGAACCCAATATTTTCGATTTTATTGTCAGGGTAGCATAATTACCAAGCACCAGCACACGCGTGAAACCGCAAACCCTCTTTTTCATCTTCTAGTTCTGCAACAGTGGACGAGAAATGATGTCAGCATTTCGGCGAAGGCTCAGACAAAACGAAAAATCTGTGTCAGTTTACCAATTTCTATAGTTGTAAAAGGAATTTGAAGGATGTAAAAAAGCTGAAGAAACGAAAAGTTTTAGAATCGGCGAAAAAAGAACATCAGTTATTGGAAGATGAAAAAAAAAGATTTTTTTCCGAATCTGGATCGTGTTGATCAACGTTTTCTCGCGGCACCACTGAAAAATAACGTTTCATCTGAATGACAATTCAAAGTTGGTAAACGCATGATTACTGACACGCGCTCTCGATTGCTGCCACAGAATGCAGATATGCTTATCTGGTTAAATTACAATGTTCGAGCAGTAGGCAATAGCATTTTCTTAGTCCTCCTCAAGGAGCACAGGGAGTTCTAAAACAAACACAAAGACACAGAACATTTGGTTGCTGAGCTCGACATTTTACCGCAGTCAAACTGCAACGAAGACAACGACTGCACAATGAGGAATAAACTAAAAAGAATCTTATTAAAAAGAATGTTATTAACGTTAACGATATTAGTTCTTATTTAAAATTTAAGTAAAGAAGCTTCTGTATCCAAATTGCGCAGCACAAATTATTCTTGCGAGGTTAGTTATTATAATGTAGTATGTTTTATTTTCATTAAATAATAATTAAAAACTATTTGCTACAATTGTAAATAGTTACCGTGGATAGCCGAAGCCAATACATTAAAAAAATATTCAAAATACCGATCCCGAATAATTTTCAATCCCGTCCGATAACTGGTTCA
>SEYY01002769.1:0-2500 GCA_009176605.1 Armadillidium nasatum
AAAATAAATAAATTATTATTGGTTGATATTCAGACAATAAGATTCCATGAATTTGAAATAGGTTTTATCATTTTTATTATATTTTATAAAAAGGCCTTTTAAAAGAGAAGTTTTTGAGCTTCGCATTCAGGCGTGTCTTTATTCTCTGATATTTGTACGCTATGACGTCACATTTTTAAGCTTGGAAACCTTTTACGTTTTTTTATAATCATTTTATATTTATTTAAATTATTTTAAAAAAAATTAGAATTTTTTAAAAATTATTTGTAGTTTAAAATAGAAAGATTTGTTTATAAATATTGTTTCTGGGTTTTAATTCGAATTTTAGGTGTAGAAACATATATTTTAGACTTATTATATGTGATTTTGAGAGTAAAGCATTTGCCAAGTAACAAAACCAGTTCCAGAAGGTTAAATATAATTTCGTAAATGAAATAATAATTAATTTAATAAAACTATTTCAGGCTTTACAGCATTTTACTATTCCAATAATACTGACATCGTCAGTCTTAAAATTTTTGTTGGTTAAATCTTATTATTTATTTAGTCGAAGGAAAAGTTGACAGGATGATGTATAAGTTCACTAAGAATCTGCATCATCATTTGGTCAGTTATAGTAAACACCAGCACAGATTAATAAAGACTGGTTTTAATATATTAATTCATAATATTTTAATTAAGTTAAAAATAAGGAGAACGTTTTATTAGTGAAACTTTTGGGTTCTCCTGCAGGTGAAGACTATGCACCAAACTAACATAGTAGCCATATGCTAGTCAAATACCAAATGACTATTAAACTTGAATTTATAAAATAAATAATCAAAATAACATTATAATTCTAAGCAACAAAGTTCAAGGTTTTTTTTTTTTTTTTTTTTTTTGGGGGGGGGGGAGAGAGGAAATTTTTTAGCATTTTTTATTAATTTTCGGTCTTGATTTCAGCACCTTCAGAATTTATATTTCAGAATACAATACCTCTTGCACGTACCATTATTTTGTACCAATTTTGTTACGGAAACTTTTAATTTTTCTCGTTTTAGCTAAGAACTAATGAATATCTTTTTTAACTGAAAGTTTCTGCGAAATATATATTTATATATGTTTAAAAAATGAATTAAAAAGAATAAAATTAAATGGAATGAAAAATCCTATTCATATTTATTTTTATATATTTTAATTACTTTTCCGTTAAGTAAAAATGTGTGTAAAATGCATTTTAGCATATTTTGACTATATTTTCAATATAGTGAAAATACCGAGAGATTATACTGGATCGAACTTTTATCGGGAAAAGAAATAAAAATTTCTTATTTCTGTCGTGAGATGAAGTATCTTCCATACACAGAAACTTAGTAACGGTACCTAGGTCGCAACTTCCCTTGTTCTAGTTCTAATGTTCTGATAGAATCACTCCATTTGTTCATCACTTTAAGTCTTCTCGCAACTTCCCTGGTTCTAGTTCTAATGTTCTGATAGAATCACTCCATTTGTTCATCACTTTAAGTCTTTAAGTTTTTTTTTTTTTTTTTTTTTTTTTTTTAGTTTTTTTATTTTTTTTTTATTTATAAAAAAGTTTCATCTCACGGGCATTGCCCTATTCGAGGAGGGGAACTTTTCTAGGTAGTATATACCTATAGGATTCCCAACTTTCCTGTAGCTCTAACTCCCACATACACGAGAAACATTAGTATTTAATGAATCTCCTTTACAGAACTAGTAATAAAATGAATTTTAAATTGCCATGTGTAGAATACCTTTAATAAATTTAATTAATTAAAGAAACAAATAGAAAGAATTTCCACTTTGGAAGGCAGGATAATTTATATTGTTCTTACGGACGATTTCATGTAAAATGCATTTTATATGCATGAAACTCAAATAAATATTCAGGATAGACCTTTATTTTAATTAATGTTGTCACGAATGCAACTGCACAATAGTTGCAAGGTTTTACACACACACACACACACACACACACAATCGCACACAGTAGTTGCGCAATCACACTCTCCTTTAGTAACTTTTAAAGACAATTATAGGCTACAAAAAGTTGTACTGGAGGAACTCTCATCCACTCTTCCAGCCTTCATTTCTTGACAGTTGGGGGCGGCACAGAGTTGCCGACTTATGCTGGTCTACTGTTTTCTGTCTTCGTTAATTTGTGTATTATACATGGTCTTTATTTAATATATATATATATATATATATATATATATATATATATATATATATATATATATATATATATATATATATATATATATATATATATATATATATATATATATATATATATATATATATATATATACTCTATCCACTGTAATGTTGAGCTGAAGATGCGACTTTCAACCCGAATCTCTGACCATCTTGGAAATGGAACCAACATACTTGACCTTTTCTTAACTTCCAATCTTTCTTTTTATGCTGTTAAACTCTTTAAACCTCTGAGTTGAAAGAGTTTAAAAGACCTTTTTATACTGTTAAACTCTTTAAACCT
>SEYY01002770.1:0-20000 GCA_009176605.1 Armadillidium nasatum
GGTTGATTAAGGGCACTTTCCCTTTTTATTTTTCCCGGTAATTTTTAATGCTATAATGAGGTTTTTTAGCGCAGTGTTATTACCTTGTTTTGTTTTTTTTCTTTATTTAATACTAAACCGCTGGTCATTTGCAGAAATGCCATTTTGAAAAATAAAAATAAAAAAATAAAATAAAAAATCCTTTCCCTCACGAACGAATACTAACAGGCATGTAAAATGCAAACCAGGAATTCAAAATAATTTGTGCGTGATCATTTTTTTTTTCTTTTCATCTTTTATTTATATTTTACGCACCCCGTAATGTAGGGCGGTGGTTACTCGTGATGTAATTCTAATAACTAATTACGCATACGCGTATGCTGAACGCGGCCATATGTTTAAGCACATGCAAACTCAAACAAATACACACACACACACACACACACACACACATATATATATATATAATATATATATATATATATATATATATATATATATATATATATATATATATATATATATATATATATATATATATATATATATATATATATATATATATATATATATATATATATATATATATATATATATATATATATATATATATATATATATATATATATATATATATATATATATATATATATATATATATATATATATATATATATATATATTAGAGAGAGAGAGAGAGAGAGAGAGAGAGAGAGAATAATAATAACTTTCATCTTCCTTGTAGGACTTAAATCCTGTCAGTGGGATCTTTCGAGAAGGATCCTTGGATTCCACTGACCCACGGTGGACACCTCTGGCAGGGCTTGGCTTATCGCGGATGCTGGGTATTATTTCCCATCAGTGACAAGAGCACTTCACTAATGCACTCGTCTAACGACTGAGTCATTCAGAGCTAACCACAAGGAGAAATCACTCCCATTTCCCGCCCCGACTAACCCTCGAATCTAGCACTCTCGCTTGTTAGGCGAGTGCTCTGCCTCTGAGCTAATATATATATATATATATATATATATATATATATATATATATATATATATATATATATATATATATATATATATATATATATATATATATATATATATATATATATATATATATATATATATATAAAGTGTGCAATATTTTACAGAAATATATCAAAGTATCTTAGGAGGGGATGTGGAGCATAAGAATGCGACAGATAACAAAATAACCGATTATGAAAACGTGTGTATGCACGTTGTTAAAAATGCATAACGGGAAATGAATATGAGTACCGTGGTACCGACTTTTGATACGTGGGGGTTAACTCTGAATTTCTTAATCACGTCCCCTCAATAACGGGTCTGATAAAAGCTTAGCTTTCGTACGATATTTAGAACGGCTTCTGTAATATATATATATATATATATATATATATATATATATATATATATATATATATATATATATATATATATATATATATATATATATATATATATATATATATATATATATATATATATATATATATATATATATATATATATATATATATATATATATATATATATATATATATATATATATATATATATATATATATATATATATTATATATATATATATATATATATATATATATATATATATATATATATATATATATATATTCTTTTTTTTTTCTTTAGGGATGTAGTTTACAGAGTTATAGAAAACCTATATATTCAGTGAAGCAGGAATACTTTAAACACTTTTACGAAGCGATTATGAAACATTGGCAAACAATTCTTAATTCTACTACTTAAGGTCAGTGCCATAGAGCCAAAGGGCCACAGGGCCACCAACCGAAACAAACATAAGGTCAGGTGAATACTTTTATTTTATTTACAAGTTTTTGTTAAATATTTTTTATTTTTTTTTATTTTTTATTTTATTTTTTTTAAAAAATTTTGTCTATATTTTTTATTTTAATATGATTAAATGTTATCTCAAAAATCTTTCAAATTTACCTATCATTATTTAATTTTCCTAATTGCCTATACCTATATATATATATATATATATATATATATATATATATATATATATATATATATATATATATATATATATATATATATATATATATATATATATATATATATATATATATATATATATATATATATATATATGAGAGAGAAGAGAAAGAAAGAAAGAGAAAGAAAGAGAAGAGAGAGAGAGAGAGAGAGAGAGAGAGAGAGAGAGAGAGAGAGAGAGAGAGAGAGAGAGAGAGAGAGAGAGAGAGCGCTGAAAATAATTGTATTAACGGAGCAAGGGCGTCATCAAAAGAGGAAAAACACTTGATAATATATGAGAACCACTGATAAATGAACACAGCCTCACAAAATGTGAACTATCAGTCAATTACCGTACTGTTAAATCCATAAAATAACGATTTTAGTTTTTTTTTTTTTTTTAAATAATGCAATATATTTAAATGTACTTGGACGATAAAAGTATCTTATAACTAATCACACATTTAAAGTTTTTATAATTTATGCTAAAAAAAAAAATTTTTTAATTTAAAGTTTTTATAATTTATAAAAATTTTTTTTTTTTAATAAATTTCAGATTTATCAACCTTAATGATTGATTATTAATATATTTACTTTTTTACCGTTCAGTTATGATGGAGTGAAAAAAACGTAACCGATACGGCCTTAGTGAAGGGTTGGATTAGTTTTGCATCAGATTTGCTTCAGGAGTTTTATTTTTTTTTCTTTATCTCTCTATCCCCCCCCCCATTTTCTCTCTTTCTCTTTTTCCTGTCCTTCTCTCTCTCTCTTCACTTTTTTTTCTCTCTGTCTTCACTTTCTCTCTCTCTGTCCCTCTTCCTCCCCCTCTCTCTGTTTCCCTCCCCCCTCTCTCTGTCTTCACTTTTCTCTCTCTCTCTCTTTCTGTCCCAGTCTCTCAAAACAGAAATCCGATTTAAGACTCTTTTCGAAAGGATATATTTTTGAATCCTCTGAATTATTTATAGGACTCGTAAATGACATCTTATTCGGTATATTAGTAACTGGGGAATAATTAAAAACTTTCTCATTTATTTTAAAAATAATCTATTTAAAGTACATTGTCATTATTAATTTTAAATGTAAACACGATTATAATTTTCTAATGTGAAAATCTGACCATCAAAATTTTTAAAATATTTTCTTCTCCATTAAGGCAATTCTTAAAAAAAAAAAAAAAAAAAAAAAAAAAAAAAAAAAAAAGTTTTTTTTTTTTTTATTTTTTTTAAAATTAGCCATATTAGAATTAGGGCTATAGAGCTGGATTTATGATTCGGAACCAAATTCACGAGTCAGAGTAGGAGTCATGAGTTAGTCGGATTCATGAGTCGGAATTAAATTCACGAGCCGGAGTAGGATTCATGAGTCGAAGTCAGATTTATGAGTCAGTTAGATTAATGAGTCAGTCGGATTCATGAGTCGAGGTCGGATTTATGAGTCAATCAGTTTCATGAGTCAGTCGGATTTATAAGTCGGAGCAGGATCATGAGTTGGAGTTAGATTCACGAGTCGGATTAGGATTCATGAGTCGGGGTCCAATTTTGAGTCAGTCAGATTCATGAGTCAGTCGGATTCATGAGTCGGAGCCGGATTAGGAGTTGGAGTTAGATTCACGAATCGGAGTAAGATTCATGAGTCGGAACCGGATCATGAATTAGAGTTAAATTCACGAGTCGGAGTAGGATTCATGACTCAGTCTGATCCATGAGTCTGAGTCGGATTCATGAGTCTGAGTCAGATTCATGAGTCGTGGAATCTATAAAGCTCAATGGATCTCGCAAGATCGGAATCTGTCGGACATGAAAATCATCTGATTCTAAGAATGGAATCGAAACTGGAATCTTAGGCAGAATAGGATTATTTCATAATCGATTCCACAGTCATGAAATTGCTGAGTATTCTCAAAATTTAATTATTTGAATGAAAAAACTAGTATCGTTACTAATGATTTACCGAAGAAAACTACAGCGACGGAAATACAATTAATAATCTATTATATATATATATATATATATATATATATATATATATATATATATATATATATATATATATATATATATATATATATATATATATATATATATATATATATATATATATATATTTCAGGAAAGTGAAGAGGATGACAAATCTCTACTTCCGTTCGACTTCTTCCGGAAGCAACAACGCGTGCCGTGAAGTGCCTTTAGAAATGGAGCCTCTGTACCTTGAAAGCAACACTGATAATAGAAATTTTTCTCTAGAAAGTTATATTAAAGCCAAATCGAAGTTAATTAAAAATGCAACTAAACGAAAAGAAAAATTCAAGTGTTTATTTTCTCATCTCGGTTTACTAATGGCAGTTGGTTCTTCTCTGCTCTTCTCTTTGTGCTCGCTAATTGTCAAAGTTTTAAACATTCCTTCATCAGAATTGGCTGTGTTTCGCTTCACTGGCGTTCTTCTACCAACTCTTCCTCTGGTAATAGCCAGACGTGAGGCATTATTTCCAAAGGGTCAACGATTTTTATTACTTTTAAGAGGCATATTCGGAACGACATCTCTCCTTTTACAATTCTATTCTTTTCAACATTTGCCTCTGGGTGATGCATCTGTTATTGTATTCTCTGCTCCTGTTTTTGTCACTTTATTTGCACGAATATTTTTAAAAGAGGCTTGTGGAGTTTTTCAAACAGTTCTGATATTGCTTACTTTATTTGGAGTGGTGTTAATTACACGACCACCTTGGCTACTTGGGTCGTTTTCTGGTAACTATACTTCTTCTGAATGGAAAGGTGCGATTGCGGCATTTACAGGAACAATTGTCGCTGCTAATGTATATGTATTATTGAGAGTTTTGAGAAATATTCATTATTCTATCATACTATTTGATTTTTCGCTGGTAGCCTTAATAATTACACCTTTGGCAGCAATGACATCTTCACACCCTTGCGTTCCTAGTTGTGGCTATCAAAGGTGGCTCATTGTAGCAATTGGGTTCTTAAGCTTCGGTGGTCAGATACTAAAAACTAAAGCTCTTCAGATAGAAGAGGCAGGTCCTGTTGCAATTGCCCGAACTGCGGATGTGGTTTTTGCTTTCATTTGGCAGCTTATCTTTTTCGGAGAAGTTCCAGATCTCTTCACTTTGCTTGGGACAATGCTGGTAACGTCGAGTGTCTTACTTCTTGGGATTAGGAGATGGATCTTATCAAAACCCAAGAATTCTTCTGTTAGAAAATATTTAGCTTGTATAACATGGTAACCTTTAAAGCGAAAATAGTAATCCATTAAATATATTAAAAGCATTATACTGGTACAGATTTTATTTGTTCCTATAGGCAATCACGGACAACAAATTTTTGTTTAACAATTGTCTAAAACCTTTTGTGTACTTAATAATGTGATTTTGTGTTATCTAGTCACGTGATATATATATATATATATATATATATATATATATATATATATATATATATATATATATATATATATATATATATATATATATATATATATATATATATATATATATATATATATATATATATATATATATATGTTTATCAAATGTAATTTACTGTTATTAAAATATTAAAAAACAAATATTTAATTACCCAGTGTTTTATTTTTTCTATACAGGGTACCACAGAGATTACTGATATATTGTTGTTTGTTGCAATGGCATGGCTGATAAGTTAACAAAATATGAAAGGGTTACCAAGGTGCTAATGCATGAAGCATCAAATTTTACGAACTGATAGGTTGCAATGGGATTTAACAGGCAGAGTCCACGTCGCTGTCCTAATAATCAGCGAACAGTTGGAAGACTAATTAAACGCTCTGAATACACTAGAAGTGCTATGATCGCTCTCGTAATGGAATGCTGAAAAATGTAACTGACCCAGAAACACTGGCGTTTGTTATAACACATCTTGTAAACAGAACAAGAAATTCAACAACCAAGTCGAGACCGATGTTAGTCAAACGTCTGCTATGTGTAGTTTTCCTTTACATCACTTCCATCCTTATAAATAGTTAAACGAACTACACGGGGATTACAAAGATCTTCAAACACAGTTTTATGATTCGTTTATAGGATTTGGGTGTCCTATATTATTAAGAGATACTGACATATTTCACAGCAACAGTCATGTTCAAATACACAACAATCGCTATTGGTCTGACAGTAATCCACATTGGAAGAAAGCTACTCGAGTGGAAAACAATCATAGGATTAAATAATAGGTGATTTGATAATCGGTTCTAAGTTTGTCTGATGAGAATATCAAGGGTACTCATATCTGCCTATGCTACAGAGCTTCCTCATAGAAGTTTCGTTACCCAAAAGGAAGAAAATATCCTTTTATAGGGATAATGGATATTGTACCACAATTTGCAAAAAGTTTGAAACTTTCTCGATGGATAATTTCCTAACAAATGGATTAGACAAGGTTCTGTTAATTGGCATTAAGGTTCACAGACCTCACACCATTAGAAATTTCCTGCGAGTTTATTTAAAGTCTATTTTATACCAGACTCGCTCAAGAAATATTCAACAATAACAGGATTACTAAGGAATGCAGTAACTAATTCGGATATTAGGCATCGACAGAAATTAACGGTGCTTACATGTTGAGGACAACAACTTCAAACATGACGAAATTTTGCATAACTATTCCTAAGTAAACAAATTTTGATTCACCCTATAACAACACTCCCACAATAGCTCATCGTTTTCTTTCAATTACGATGATGTTTCTTTTACAGAAATTGTGGGATGGTGCCCATCCTGTACAAAATCCTATCCCAGGAAAAATTTTTATTTTTATTTAAGACTGATGACTCTAATAATACTTTTTTTGGAATGTTGCATAGAGGTGAATCAGCACTTGCACACGTAAAACCCTTCTTGGTGGGACGTAGCCATGCAACCCACATCCGTACTTAACAAAGAAAATATCAAAGTTAAGTGATATATATCTTCATGATTTTGTTACAAATAATGAGAGTTAGACTGTCTGAAGGCTTGATCATGATGCAATATTGTTATAAAGTCAATTCTTTAAAAATATAAAATGCAATGTTAAAAAAAAAGAAATGGTAAAGTACGTCTTAAGGCAATTTCGATCTTAGCTCTTCTATTATTTTCTTTTGTTTAAGTGTACAGAAGGTGCCACAACTCTCAAAAAAGCGGCTATACCGAATCGAGAATAGACATCAGGAGCAACTCCTAGACAAATCGAGAGGAAAGTTAAAGTTAATCTTAAAGAACAGATTCAGCGATCTGAGGAAAGCAAAGATGCACACAGTATTAAACTGAGGCGATTCCGACAAGAAGTAAGGAAGGCGATCGGGATAAGGCAGGGAATATAGATCAAGAAAAAAAAGCTGTGTCTGAGGAAGCTGTACACTCTATAAAAATATGGTGGACCGAAAGAGAATAGAGACGGCAAAAAGGACTGACTGACTGGCTGGTTGTCCCAGGCCATAGGGTCAGATTCGTGGCCAATTCCGAGACGGGTCAAGACAACCTCCTCGCAACGACTTCGCCTACAGGAAGTAGACCAAGTCGTGGGAAAAGTTTGAGTTCTGCCAGCATGTTCGAAAATCTTGCTGAAGACGGGAAGCATAATCAGAAGCAGGATAGAACCTCGTTCGATGTCAGGAGGAAGGTAGTGACCACTCAACACGTTGTGAGTAGCCGCAAAGGTAGCAGCTTTATCGGCTTGTTCGTTACCAGCAATTCCCACATGGGAGGGGACCCAGTAGAAAGTTAAGTCCTTTTTCCGCATGTGTATTAGCTCTTCTTTTAAATCTAAACAATCTGTCCATATACCTTAAGACAAAAATCATGGTATTATATATATATATATATATATATATATATATATATATATATATATATATATATATATATATATATATATATATATATATATATATATATATATATATATATATATATATATATATATATATATATATATATATATATATATAAGATCTTAATTATCAGGGCAAATAAATAAATACAAAACTGATAATTTAAACATTTATAAATATAAAAAATAGTTTCAAAATAAGTCTCCAGTTAAAAGCCTCTCAACATCCAACAAAAAACAGATTCTTTGGTACAACTGAACAGCAATAAAAAATCAATCTTGTAACCTACAAATCTGAAAATCTGAAAGCGTGTCTTATATGTATAGTGTATAGAATATATAACCTAATATGTAAGGCATAATTATCAAGATAACTTTCGATCTTACAGATTTTTGTGCGTTAGAAGACTACCTTTCACTGTTCAATTGTAATACAACTTCCCCTATTTATGACTAATTAATTTTGAGGATCATTTCCATATATATGCAAATGACATGTGACATCCCCATTGTCTCTAAATCTTCTTAGTCATCAATCGACCCACAATACTCTTGATATGCTGTGATATAAGCATTCTTCTCCTCCTGCGTCATGCGGGCAATAACTTCATTGTTAATCGACGAAATCGGGAGTTTCTCTTTACCAACGGAAATTAAAGGTTCTCTGTCTTCGTCATCATCCCCTTCATCGTCGCTAATTGTAATTTCTTCGATTGCACCATTTCCAACTATATATATATATATATATATATATATATATATATATATATATATATATATATATATATATATATATATATATATATATATATATATATATATATATATATATATATATATATATATATATATATATATATATATATATATATATATATATATATATATATATATATATATATATATATATATATATAAGTTCCCCAAATATAAAATGAAATAAATAAATCAAACAAATAAAAAAAATGCCTATAATACAGCAATATTAATTTTTAACTTCGATTGCATAGCCCTATTAAAATTTTTAATTTTTAATAAAGTTAAAATAAGTAGAAAAATATTTTCTATTTCAAACATTATCGTACAAATGCAAACTTAAAAAAGAAAAATTTAAAGAGAATAAAGAGGTAAAAACAGGAATTTAAAAATTGAATAGATAACGACCCAAATATTTACTTACTTAAAAGAGGAATACTCGGCATTGTGGAAAGCGAACTTTCGCCAGTGATTTTCTTAACAATCTCGTCGCCGCTGTCGTCAGATTCGGAATCTGAACTTTTTCTCCTCTTCTTCGATTTCCGTTCGTGCTGTTCCAAAAGACTTAAAACGTCGTCTGTACCAGCGGAACTCGTGCTTTCTTGGGTATTCCTATTGACTTCAAGTGGCGACGGTTCGTTTTCAATCTACATTTAAAAAAAAAAAAAAAAAAAAAAAAAAAAAAAAAAAATTATATATATATATATATATATATATATATATATATATATATATATATATATATATATATATATATATATATATATATATATATATATATATATATATATATATATATATATATATATATATATATATATATATATATATATATACCTCTAATAGCTGACTTATGGGTCGTATTTAAAGAATGATAATCATATAGGGAAAATAATAATATATATTTAATGTTCAACCGTATTTAATACTCAAGGCCGAATTAATACTGTTAACCATAAACATAGACAGGAATAAAAGTTTTCATGCCACATTTACCAGAGTTGGAAATAATTTTAAAGAGTTTTTTTTTTAAACATGAAGTAGTGTTCATACAAATTTATTCATATATGAAAGTGCTTAAGAATTTGATATTCAATACAAATATCCTACAAGGTACATCCGTTGATAACTGGGTTGGGAAGCTATAAAACTGAAGTTTCTTCCACTCTGTCTTTAAAGTTACCTGTATAGTGCTCCGATTTATCTTTTTGAAGGTATGTCCAGTACTAACTTTGTATGATGACATAGCTTCCACAACAATAATTTATTATATCTTCCGGTTATAAATTCAAGGCTTCCTTCTTTTTTTATTACTTTTACAGAAAACCAACATACCCAGTGTATATTTAAATCCAGGATATAGTTTATAACAGCAAACAAATTCATCTCATAAATTTCCTGTCCTCGTATGTCAAAATGGGAAAAGCTCAAAAATCTTCTATTAAGATGCTAATGGAATTTCATTTACTCAAAACAAGAAGAATTTCAGTAAGATTTCTTGAATTTTCTCTGGAAGGATTTTTAAGTAATAAAAGTATTCATTCCATTTGCTTATCCTTCTTGCATGTAAGTTACCTGTCACAAGAAAGTGCCTTCAAATATTATCGCTCTCTCTGAACTCTCCTGACTTATGATTTTCATATTTTAACCTTGGATGGTGCTAAATATACTACTTGATGTACCTAAAACATATTATTAAGTAAATAATAATTCTTGATTCCTCCTCTTTCAGTAATTCCCTTTTTATTTCGTTTTTAGTTTTCCCCCTTTCAGCTCCTGTAATGGTTCACTATTCATTCTTAAAATCTTTAAATAGAGGCATAAACCTTTAAGACAAAGTAAAAGGGAGAAAGCCTGATGTCTATGTGATAAGTAGAAACCAAATGAAAAAGAACTGTTTATAGCATAGTCAGTAATTGTGAAATCAAACTGGTTCTGAGCAAGATTTTCTAATAAATCCATTTTTATACTAAATTAAACTTGGTCTGCTCATGGGTATAGAACACAAAATTTGTTCTTTGTTCCCCGGAATTCAAACAAAGTGGAGAAGGGACTCCTTTTTTTAATTTTTTTTTTTTTTCAGAGATGTCCTGGTGAACGAACGTACATAACAGGGCAAGGTGTTACTGAAAGGTTTGCTACATACCACGAATAAGAATGGTCATTGAAAACACCCTTTACTTAGAGGTGGCGCAAGATATAACCTTCAATGAGAAAGGAGGAAATGGATGTTCATTTACTCTTCTGTGATAACAAAAACAATTAGAAACACAAAACAGTGTAGGTGAGGAATGTGAACAAATTACAAAAAGGATGAGCGCTAAATAGGAAAATACAAAAATAGGAAATTTATCAACAAAGAAAAAGAAAAAAAAAAGTACACAGTAATAACACTACTAATAATGATGACAATAAAAAAGATAATAATAATAATAATAATAATAAAAAATTTAAAATTTTAATGACAACGAAACTAAAAGAAAACAAAAAACAACACCCCTAATTAAGGTAAGTGTATTATTGAGGTAGAATAAACAAATTACAATAAAAACTTAAAACAAAAACATACTCTTGGGGCATCAGATGTTATACTCGTAGTAATAAAAGATGTAGCTTCAGTCAACCAAATTGGTTTCTCTTTCATCTGAACCGACTCTTCTCCTCCATTCTCTGCATTGATGTTTACATCAATTGAACTATCAACCTGAGGATAAAAAGAGTTGTAAAAATAAACCAAAATTAAACAAATACCACACAATACAAAAAAAAACGTATGATTATCCATCTATTTTATACGTAATGGAAAACAATGTACTGCCAATTTAAAATCCCAGAATCCGATACAATAATTTACAACTTAAATAATGTTAAACACAAGTTACCTGGAATCCTTGGTTCTTAGACGCATCGCCTGACCATGATTTTCCTTCAGCAACATTGCCATTTCCTTTCTTCTCAGCTTTATTTTGCCTATATATATATATATATATAATATTATATATATATATATATATATATATATATATATATATATATATTATATATATATATATATATATATATATATATATATATATATATATATATATATATATATAATATGATAATTGAAGTGCTAATAAGAGGTTTCTTAAAAGGAGATAAACATCTTTATTTGACTATATATATATATATATATATATATATATATATAATATATTATATATATATATATATATATATATATATATATATATATATATATATATATATATATATATATATATATATATATATATTAGATTTCTTTCGTTAGCACTATTTCTAATTATATTTATAGATTACATAATTAAGTCCACTACTATGTATATTATTATAATATTAGATGGTGAAGTTCAGAAATTATATTATTAACTTCTCCACTTTTAAGTCATTAAACCAAATTTTCAATTTATTATATATATATATATATATATATATATATATATATATATATATATATATATATATATATATATATATATATATATATATATATATATATATATATGGGTGAGAATGAGGAAACATGATGGTATGTGGGATGCAAATGTGTTGATGTGGTACTTTTGGCTGAAACACATGAAAATTTGAAAGTATTGGTGGAAGAGTTTGTAAAGGGTTGTGATGATTTGGGTTTAAGAGTAAAGTGCTGTGGATGAAAAAATGGAGAGGGAGGGGAGAGGGGTGTGGTTGAGGGAGATGATTTACAAATTAAAGTAGGGAGGGAGAAATTGGAAATAGTCACTTTATTTAAGTATCTGGGGGTGATTTTTGGAGAGGCTGATATTAGTATGAGTGATGAAGTTGGTCATAGAATAAGAGAAAGGGAAAAGGTGTTTGAGGGATATTTGGGATAAAGGAAGGTTACCAAGGGAGGTGAAGGTGAGAATGTTTGAAGGATGCTGTATACCGGTGGTTATGTATGGGAATGAAGTTTGGAGGTTGAACGCTAGAAAGAGAAAAAATAATAGAAGTTTTCGAAATGAAAGGTCTGAGCGGTTTGTGTGGAGTTGGTAGGAGAGATAGAGTCAGGAATATTAGAATAAAGGAAATGTGTGGATGGAGAAATAGCTTGGTTGAGAGAGATGAACAAAGTATGCGGAGATGGTTTGGACAAGTTTGCAGGATGAATCAAGAGAGAATGGCTAAAAAGGTATTTGTTTCAGAAGTGGAGGGTGTAAGAGACAGGGGGAGACCGAGGGGAAGTTGGATGAGTAATGTCAAGGAGCTGTTAAGGGATAGAGGGAAGAATTGGGAAGAGGATGTGCGGTTGGCAGAGGATAGGAATGAATGGAAAAGATTGGTGAAGGGATGAATGTTTGGATGGATGTGGCCTGCGATAGACACCACCCCACGATTGTGGGAAAGGTTGTATATATATATATATATATATATATATATATATATATATATATATATATATATATATATATATATATATATATATATATATATATATATATATATATATATATATATATATATATATATATATAATATATAAACAATCTAAAAACAACAATTTTTTTAAACACTACTTGCAAAATCTTCGTTGTATATCAAAAAACAGAAATTTGATCAAGATACTCTAATAATGACGATATTAATAATAATAATAATAATAATAATAATAATAATAATAATAATAATTACCCAGATTTTCGCATGCTACTGAAGTCCTGAGGTTTGGGTTCTGAAAATTCTGCTGATAGCTTTATGTTTTCAACCTGGTCAAAAATGAATAAATTAAACATCAATCAAAGTAGTTGAAATATTTATCCTTTCAAACTTCAATAACTGCAGAAAATTAATTCCAAGTGTCCCAAAATTTAGCAATATATATAAATGAATTAATAATTTAAATTCACAATAAAAACTAATATAAAATAAATTAGCTATTAAAGTATAAAACCAATTATAGTAAATTTCACCGTTTTATGCCTTTGAACATAATAATATTTTGTTTGCAAAAAGTATATTACATGAATTACTGTAACCCAACCCCCTTCTAAATTACAATACAATTAATATCCTTACCTCTCGAAGGAGAGTAAACAGTGGCTCCATTTGGTCATTAAACCTCGACAGAAGTATTCTTGTATCGTGCCGAGGCATGCGGGACATATCTTCACGTACTTCCGATCTACAAATGATGCATAAAAGTTCACCTGTTGTAAGATCCAAAAGCTGGTCTGCCTTTAAGTAAATATTTAAAGTAGAAATACAATACAAAAACAAAATAATAATAATAATACATTTCTGCGATAAAAGTTTGCACTGTATTGGATGCTCTGTCACCATTGACCATTGATAGGCTATATATAATTTATTTCGCTTTACTAGCGATTTAAAAAAAAAGACTAAATTATTGAAAGGCAAAATTAATAAATAATTTAAAGCATATCATTCCGCTCCCTGTACTATATTCATTTTATTTTATAATATTTTTTTTTGCTGTCAGCTACCCAACTTAAAAGTTATTTTCAATTCAATTCAGTTTCATTAAATAGTGTGCAGAAACTATGGTACTTTAAAAACTTTCAATGAAACACACATCCCTCTTATACAACTTTAAAAAGTTTTAATGAAGCACATATATATACTTATATACATTTAATCATGACTTCAATACACTCTTCCTTACCCATCACTCTTACCCAAAACATGTTTAAAATTTCCGAGTTTAAATATTCACTAAGAAACAAAGCTGATACATGATAAACTCAGGAAACGAGCATTGTTAAGGCGGGCAATGAGTAATGACTGTTTTCAATTTTTAGTATATTTTAAAAACTTTTTAGAGCAGAAATATAATTTTTAATTCAGTATGATGGGACTACAACTTAAAGGATGTTAAGAGAAATAGCTGACAGGAGAAATATCACAAATGGATTTTAAGTTTTGAAACTTAATGGTAATCTAAATTTAATTATACTACAGATTACAGTACTATGTAGAAAAATATTATAACGGCAGACATTAATATACAATTGGAAAAATACTGACTGTCATGAGATTTCTTCTAGTATAAGGAAGATTACAGAACGGCTTATATTAAAAAAAAAAAAAAAAAATGAATGAATGATCATTAGTTTGTATACAGTTCAAATTATATTACAAAAATATAAAATGTTATTATCTTGTTTTGTTAATTATCAGTAATAGACTGAATTCATTAAAGGATTACGTTTGTTAAACCCAAATAAAATATTATAAAATAAAAATGTGGCAAAGAGTTGATGATGGTTTGGGTTAAATAAAGCCTTACCTCCAAATCTGTATAACTCCTTTGACATATATCACATTTAAAAGATGCTCTGCTGGTTTGATCTCTTTCTTCCATCTCCAATTTCTTCCGAATGTGATCCAGTTTGTATTTAACGACATTAACAAAACTCTAACAGAAGGAAGAGTTAATAAGAGTTAGTCACAATAGTTTGAAAGAGCTCGAATACAAAAAAATATTGAGTACCAATAACTTATTTGAAAATGAGAAGCAAATTTCTCTACTTAATATTAGAAACACAGAAAATAATTATTAAAATTTTAAGAATAGGTACTTTACAAATTAAAAAGAACAAATAAAGTTAATTTCAATTATTTAAGGAATATTTTTATATTAAAATATCCTGTAACATAAGACTCAGAATATCTTGATGATAAATAAAACAAAAGAACTAAGCAACTTTCAAGTCTAATAGCTAAAAAGTAAATTAAGAATTTCCATTTCATAAAATGTTGGAAATGTATAATTCTAAAGACAAATTTTAAAACATATAAAACTTGCCTATAGCAAAATTAATATTTACCTTATAATTAATAAAATAATACTGTTCCCTCTGTGTTTTTCCATCCTCTAATGTTACCATTTTCATTCGTGCTTGAAGTAATTTATCAGCTTTTAGTGTATTTATCCTTTGTCTAAGCATTTTACGATCAAATTTTAATAATTCGCATAAATCTTCCTCACTCATACCTATTTATATTATATATATATATATATAAATTGCAGGAATTTCAAATTTCTGCAATTGACTCTACCCTGCATCATGCGGGAAATGGAGTATTGTATAAAAAAAAAAAAAAAAAAAAAAAAAAAAAAAAAAAATATATATAAATATATATATATATATATATATATATATATATATATATATATATATATATATATATATATATATATATATATATATATATATATATATATATATATATATATATATATATATATATATATATATATATATATATATACAAAAAAGGAAAACAAAAGTTATGGTAAATATAATGAGTAAAATTTAAAAATACAAGACATAAATATCTTGGAGCGATGTTGAAGACAGAAGGCAGAAATGAAAAAGAATAAAAATAATTGAAAAATGCAAATAAGTTATAAAGCTTATGTGCCATAGAACTATGCAATCTTCATCACTGAATATAAAGCATTATATAAGATACTAATCTTTTTAACTCTTATTTCATTGTATGATACTGAATCAAGGTACAAAAAGAAGAGGGTAAAATATAAAATACAGAAGTAAAAATCTTAAGAGAAATGATTGGGACAATGGGAGAGATAGGATTCAGAATTATCTTGTTTGGGACAATGGTAGAGATAGGATTCAGAATTATCTTGTTTAATAAAATAGAAAATTAGGGAATAAGATGATTGAGAAATTACAACTAAGAAATGTTGAAATAAAAGCATGTAAAGTAGATTTAAGTTCTGGTGAAAAACCTAAGAAGACAAATTAAGAAAAACAATATCTGCAAGAATTGAAAATATTTCAGTAAATAACATTTAAGGTAACATAAGATGAAAAATGTCAGTCTCATAGATACATTGAAGAACTTTTGTAAAAAAGAAAAAGGATACTTACTGTATACCATACATTATATATCTGATAACATTATAAAAGTAGAAAAATTTTAAACTCCAGTTTAAAAATAACATGTGGTAATATATATAAATATATAAATACAATTTAGTCTACAATCTAGAAAGAAAAAGGAAATATTTCATTATTTCAAATTCAATAAATCTGACAAAACTCACATAGATTTCTAACAAGCATATCCACAATCAATATATCTTCAACAGAATAAAATCCTCTAACAACTAATCGTACCAACATTTGCAGGTTTTGAGGAACCTCTGTCATTGTTTCACCATCCATATTTATGTTCTTCTAAATTGAAGTTTGTATAACTAAAGACTATATTTGAGAAAAAAAAAAGTTACAGCAACTTAAGACCTGAAAAATTTAAAATTTAAAATTTGATATATATATATATATATATATATATATATATATATATATATATATATATATATATATATATATATATATATATATATATATATATATATATATATATATATATATATATATATATATACATTGTTTTTATAACATCAGCTAATAAAAATAAATATTTAGCATGGTCTATATCACTTAAGCAAGAGAACAAGACTTGATTAAAATTTCCTGTTGCATCAGTGGTGATTTTACACAATTTAGCAGTGTATTATTACAGGATATAATAACAAACTTTTCCTTTTTAAGTTTTAGTTAGTTTATTTTTAATTTTATATTCATAAATATTATAAATCTTAAAAGTAGATTCATAACAGCTTTGAATTATTCCCTTAAAAAAAAAAAAAAAAAAAAAAAAAAATTTTTTTACCTGCCAGGGTTAACTCCAAATTATACTTATTAATGGTGGATCAAATCAAACCAAATAAGAAAATTAAGATTTTAATTCCAATATTCCTTCATTACATATTGTGTGTGGCAAAATGAATGCAACATAAAAGAGGAAACAAACAATTCATTCACTTAAATCACTATTTACTATCAAAATCTTCTTGAACATTTACTTCATAAGTTTTAGAATTTGAGGAAGTGAAATGTTCAGTAACAGAGGGCAGTGATGTTGAATATGTTACTACTCTAAGATTGTATTTTAAAAATAGAAGCATTTCTACATTCTTTGGCAAGAGTTTGATTTTTGAATTGATTTCCCTATTTTGAATTCTCTTTCACTGGAACTGGAGCTTGCTGGTGGGCACAAATATATTCTTGCCAGTGTTGTTAGTGTGGGGATATCATTCTTGTTTGCCTTCCAGAACGCAAACATCGTAGATGCTAATTTTTTTCATTTTCATATTTATTAAACTAAGTCAGAGCAGACTCGGTTAAATTCTGACTAGTCCTGTACTGGTATTTGAATCAACAGAGCCTGCAAGGGTAACATCCCACGAAGATAAGAATCCAGAAGATTTTGGTTCCTGATAATTTTTAAATATGTTACTTGAAGTCTTTAAAACTTAATTTACTATCACCAGTATTTTAATGATAAAACTAGTATTATTAACTATTATATTTAACTCATTAGACTGTAATGGACATATTTCCATGTCATCTTCAGTATTGAAATTGAACTTTTATTATACAAAATCTGTAATTTTCTGAAAAAATGTATATAATTATTAATTTAGGTAAATGTTGTCTGTTGTACTCCTTCCTAATAATTAATCTCAATTAAAATAAAATCTAATTTTCGTAACCTAAAATTTTTTCAGTGCTTTAGACCTTTTTAAAAATTTTAGGCAACCTCAGCCAGAGCTCCACCCCAAGCCCAACCAAATTTAGGAGACCTCAGCCCTAGAAAAATTCCAACCCTGGTCAGTCTCTAGATAGGATACACCTAGTCTTTACTGCATGTATTTGCATTACTATCAATTATTTGTTTTGACTGGGACAATCTTGATAGGCCTATATATATATATATATATATATATATATATATATATATATATATATATATATATATATATATATATATATATATATATATATATATATATATATATGAAATAGCTTTACAAAATTTTTTAAAAAAATTTGTAATACCAATGACCTTGCCACCTTATCATAATAGAAACTCATAGGCTTTGTTGTTTAATTTCAAATCCCTAATTGTTTACAGTTGTGGATTTTTTAGTACAAGACCAGTGAAACTAACAATGCACTAACAATGCGTAGGTATGTTATTAGTTTCTGCAACCTGACAAAAAAAAAAAAATCCACTACTGTGAACGACACAATTACCGCGAAAGCTACCTTGATAAAGAACTCACGAGCAAAATATACAAAAGAAAAGGACCAGCTCACTGCTACTAATCTCAGAATTAAATCAGTCTGCAGACTGATAGCAGAAACAAACTCTAGCCTAACTTATTAAGTACGTATACACAGGTGTAACCAAAGATATTCGACTGTGGTGTAACTTTTTTTAAACCAACTGCTTTGGTGTCAATACCAATCAATTAGGTTGGATATAAATTATGTAACAATTTCAGAAGATAATTCGTATATTTTACGAATTTAAAAGCTTTTTATACCTTACCTTTGTTGATTCTATGATCAGCTTTTTATAGTTTTGTAATTATTAAGAAATAAGAATTATTATTTTTTCTTCAATGACACGGACCTACAGTAATGACGAAATATGCCAACCATTTTGCATTGAAATAATGATCTTGGAATGACCAGGAATGACCATACTATAATTATATTATGGAATGACTTCAACAGTGAAAACTTTATAAAGTAAAATTTAAAGGGAAAACTTGCTGTTATAGTTGAACTTTAAAAAAACAACAACTTAAAATAGGCTAAAAATCTTACAGTTTTCTTACAAATATTTTATAAAATTATGTATTATTAACAAAATTAAAAAATTTATTCATTAAATAACAATTTTATTAACAAACATAAATATCATAAATACTTCTTTATCAGTAATCAGCCAGTACACCGACGCAAAAAAAAGAAAAAAAATCGAAATGCAAACAACGTTTTAATTAACTAAAGAGAATTACAAATATATCGACTCCTTTCTAATTGGGAGTAATAGCATCGTCCTCTTCAATTCAAATTTTGAATATAAATTTAATGTGGTTAATTAAACAATTTTTAGGATAAAATATTATCTTTTTATTGTGAAACTTTTTATAAAGAAAATAAATAAAAAGTAATTTAAAAAGGCCTGTGATTATCAAAATTATCCTTTGTAGCTTACGAAGCCATATTATAATTATTTTACTTTCCTTTGCATCAATAATATGGATTCTTAATTGTCTTAAATTTATAGCATTGATCTAAATTACTATTATTTTAATTATATTTTTGATATGCTAGTGCCAAAAATCTGGACAAGGATGTAGAAACAGATATTAAAGACGATGTCTCCTCATAACCTGCATCATGTTTGTCGGTGTTGGAGTCTAAGGGTGGTGGTAGAAGAGGTTCCGGACTCGAAGGACATTTAAGCA